>JASDQU010103490.1:513792-578551 GCA_032191745.1 Picea mariana | reverse complement strand
ACTCGGACTTGCTCGTTGCTTACCATGGGTGCATTATCGCCCAAAACTTAGGACAAATGGGTTTTTAACCCCTTCTTTTGCTATCTAATCCCCTCTACAGGAAATATCGCTAACAGATAGTTCCATCATTCTTTGAAATCGATGGCATAGCCAAGGATTTTGAGATGTTTCCAGTTTCCCGATAAGCCTTTATGATGTTTCCTTGAACCTCTGTAATTTCTCTCATGCACTGTCACATTCATATACAAAGTTCACTAATTATCTCTTCCATCCTAAAGTGCATCAACAGTCGCAATATTTTATGTTGGTGCAAGGAATGTTGTGAACACTCAATTCCCCATTCTACAAAGTTGCAATGCCTAACTGGGAAAAGAGAATGTCGATGTATTTGAAGAGTAGGAGAGAAATAGTGTGAGAAGAGAAGTGATCCACGTTGCTTCTATAAATATCTCTCCATTAATGCAAAATTCTTGCATGGAAGACGATAACATCTCCATTGAACTACACTTGAACTCATTGTTCTACACCCCGGGGGATCCTAGGCAAGTACTTTATTATTTAGTAAATGCCACATAAAAAATTGTGACTTAGATAGGAATTTCAATGACCATACCTTTTTCCATCACCATTGTGAAGAAGATTCATTCCCTCATGCAACCAAGGCCCTATAGCCTTATCTAGGAGCATAATCCCTTATTGGATTCAAATACCAGACGAATGTATCTTCCTTGTCCTTGATCCTTACAAAACTTGATTTGAGACTTCCAACATATCTATCCCAAGTATCAACATCTTTGTCCCAGAAAATAGGTCCCTCTGGGTGAGCCAACCTTGGTGACAAGTAGTATTTTTATTCAAGTTATCTCTTTAGGACAAATTATAAAATCCTTGATACCCTAAAAACATTATGATATGATGTGGAAGCATGTAATTTTCACCACTACCTATCCATGGGTCCATCCCTACTTGTAGCTTTGTTCTTCTACCAACACACCATAAAAGCTTGTTTCCAACCGAGGGGAAGGCTAAAATCATTGCTTTCTAGATGATGGATACATTGATTAAATTCTTGATAGAATTCCTTATCCAACCCTCCATTGAATCTAGAGAAATTTGTTTTTCTCTTACTACCTGAGCCCATAATCCTAGAGGTACAGATGGATGTTGTAAGAAGAGTGAAGACCCTCAAGTTACAAAGAAGCCAATTTCATAAAAGCTAACTTATTATAACAATCCAATTAGGGAAGTATTGAACAATGTGTCAATAACTAGGAAAGCCTTGTTGAACTATTAAAGTTCTTCAAGAGCATGTTTTGACATATCCATTGTCTGAAAGAAAATAAGAAGTAAATGAAGGCATAACACAAGTTATGATAAGGCTAAGTATGGAATTGATTTTGGATTTAAGAATGGCCTATATTGTAAAATTTTTCATTCAACCTTTCTTAGAAGAGGAAGTTCAACGATTGGGTGCCTTTGAGGGTCACCAAGAACCTTTTTCATCTTAAATTCTTCCATGGTTTTCACAAATCTTACAATCTAGGCCATTCTATAAAAGAGAAGACTCACACCCCAAAGCATACCAAGATAACAATAATGGGATGCCAATTATGATATGAATCAAGTAAACAAGGACCCCAATAAGTTTGTTACATACAATAAAATCAAGTATATTCTCCAAGCAAAACTTGGGTTCCCTATATATTTGCTCGCTAACTTATCTTCTCATTTTTTTGAGTGTTGGTACCACAAACTTATATTCGCACGATAACTTATTTTCTTGTTTTAACGAGTATAGGTACCACCAAATAGATATTTTTCAGATCTATCTTCCTTGAGTGATGATCAAGATATACTCGGAGAGTTTGAAAGTGAGATGTGTTGTACTAGATCTACCGGTTCTAGATCAACTAGATCTGAAAAGGTAAGGAAACAATTTCATATATGCATGCAATTTTTTATTGCCAATGAAGGGTCATGTAATTATCATGCTGAGAGCATAGGTGACATTGATTTTCCATTGAGGTATATAGATCTAGTGCAATGATGGGAACCTAAGGATCTACCTGAAGTGGACACAAATTTCTTCATCAGTGGAAGGATGTATCACATTGCTCCTTCGTCCTTACATGGATTGGGGCTATTTTCCATGGATGGAATAAAGGTTGGCTATGGCACTATAACTGAATTGATGGAGTATGTCAGATCATTATACAAATACAATCATTGGTTGATGTTGGTATGATATATGCGAAGTATGCGCAGATACAGAGTTGCCGCAAATTATATACAACTAGTAGATAACAATCAAAATAAAGGGGAAACTATGTATATTGATGGAAGGCCAAAAGATTCTGGAAACATTGTGGGATTTATAAATAGTATATGACCAGTGGCAACAACTAAGAAACCGAATTGCATATTTGATGGATGCAAAGGGAATCATATATTTGTATGTGCAACAAAAACAATAGTTCCAGGTGAAGAGTTGTTGATCGATTACAACTTAAATCGAATAGATGGAGGGGGTGAGGCTATGGGGGTAAATATATTACATACCATTCAACTCAACCTTTGATCAATCATAATTATAATTTATTGCTGCAATATTTCAATTTTTTACTTCATGTATTTCATTTTTCATTATTTATTTTCTGATATTACTGCAATATTTCATTTTTTTAATGTTACAATTACTTTCATAACTCTTGTTGATTAATTTATTCTGTCAACATCTATCCAGGGTGACCATGGAAATGCACCCATTGTGCCTCATCTGGTAAATGTTAAATATAGTAACAAGTTATGACTAAAACAACTAAATTTCTGAAATTTCATTATTTATTTTATGATATTACTGCAATATTTCATTTTTTTAATGTTACAGGTGAATTTCATAACTTTTGATGATTGATTTATTGTGTCAACTTCTGTCCAGGGTGATCGTGGAAAATCACCCGCTACATATGTCCAGGGTGACCGTGGAAAATCACCCGCTACATATGTCTAGGGTGACCGTGGAAATGCACCTGATGTGCCTCAGTAGGTAAATGTTAAATATAGTAACAACTTATGACTACAACAACTAAATTTCTGAAATTTCGTTATTTGTTTTCTGATATTACTGCAATATTTCATTTTTTTAATGTTACAAGTGAATTTCATAACTTTTGTTGATTGATTTATTGTGTCAACATATGTCCAGGGTGACCGTAGAAAATCACCCACTACATCTGTCCAGGGTGATCGTGGAAAGGCACCCGTTGTGCCTCAGCAGGTAAATGTTAAATATAGTAATAACTTATGACTACAATAACTAAATTTCTCAAATGTTAAAGTTCATCTCATTAATTTTATTCATCAATGTATTGTGGCATGGTCAACGTGGGAAGGAACCCATTGAGGATCTTGCTGAGGACAAAATATTTTATTCCACTAACCCAATAGAAATTGTCACGAAGGCCTTGAAAAGGAAACATAGAATATCTAGGTTTGTTTCGCAAAAGATTCCTGACATAGGAGGACAGGGCAAGCATTGCAGAGCTACAAAATCTAATAACTGATTTTGGGGTAAGTGGCATCTTCACATATTTTTATCAACTATGACAATTTCATATCTGTTTTTTTTTTTATATATATATTTTCTATATGATCTGATAAAGTAAATTTTTCCATTTGTAGGAGTTTTTAATCTTCGTGCCCCAGTAAATTGTTGAGTCTGCAACTGCTATAGGTAGCATTGATGGTCCAATGAAACAAAAAAGTTGACATAGCAAAGTACAAGTGAGGCTTTTTGACCCTCCCGAGTTTCCCCTCAAATACATTGATGAGTGCAATGATGTTAACCAGCATGACACACTGGAGCATGATGAGTCGGAGCCTAAGACTCCACATGACTCCAGAGATGAATGTACTATAGATGGAGAAGAAGCTATTCATGGAACAACATGAATAAAAAGCACCAGATCACTAGATCTCACCTTTCTGGTGGATGACACATGTGTTCCGATCAAGATTTAGAAGATTGCATGTATTTGTTAATTAATTAATTCGTTTTTATCATGAAATTGAAATGGACATTTGTTGAGATTATTATGAATTAATGGATAACATGTTTATGTAGGAAACAATGTTTTCTACAAAAAATTGAATGAAAAAGCATTGGAACAGTTTGGCCCCACCATTTGCACATGGTGGAATGGCCATGATAGCAAAAATAAAGATGAATTCATAGGCCACATGGTAAACTTGTTCGACAATACATTCAACAAGAAAGTGGTTACAAAGTTATCCGACATGAATTTAAAATATACTAGGGCCCAATATAGGGAGAAATTTCAATTAGACCTCAAGCATGAGATGTTGAAAAGTCAACAAGAAATGTGTGTCTAATTTATTTTTCCCTTAAATAAATTGGACAATAAATATTAATCTATTATCTCATAATTACTTGAAATAATTAACTGAAATGGAAAATCAGTTAGCTATAGGAAATTCGAGTTCAAAGGTTGACTGGTGGGACATGGAAGTCGAATTAGTTGTAACTAAGTGACTTGAAGTTTTAACAGAGTTATAAGTGTAGTTATGTGAGTTGTGAAGTAGTTTAACTCAGTTAAGTGAGTTAAGCTTAGTTGTACTAGTTGTAACTGAACTTACACTAGTGAGAGTTCAGTGAATTAATTATTAATTAATTCAAAATCAATGATCTCACATGCAACTGAAGATTTACCATTGTTAACTACATGCATGTCAGATCTAGTGGAGACCCAGTTGAGATAACAAGTGAAAGGGACAGTTTGGCTATCATTTGTGATTTGAGTGAAGTGCACTCATGGAATCACACACACAATGGATGTGCCCATGAGAAATTTTTAGCCCAGGAAAGAGTAATTTGAATCATTTGCAGGGTTTTCCATTGCAAGGATTGCGCAGAGGAGGCAGGTCGTCTGGAGTTAGAGAATTGGCACATGTATGTGCTGATTTTTGTATGACAGTGTGAGACGACTGTATTGTACTAAGATCTCTTGGATTAGAGTTTTGTGTGAGATTGTTTCATGATACATGATATACATAATATATGATAGTGGCGTTTTTAGCTTTATACTTTTCCAGTAAAACATATGTGTTATGTGCGATTGATCTTTCTTCTTGATATTGCAATTAGCGATCATGTTTTAAATTCCGCAAGAATATTAGTAGAAGCGATTTTGTATTTAACAGTGGCATATAATTTTTAGATCAAGAGAATCCAGGCAATACATAATTTGTATTGAAATTTCGACATGGTATCAGAGCGCAGAAGATTCCTAAAGATAAGTTTGTGATTGGATAGAATTCGAATTTGCAGGAAGACTTTCTTTGTGCTACAACTGATTCAAGATTGAAATGACTTTCAATGGATTGAGGTTAGAGTATGTAATCGAGGGAAACTCAAACTACATTGCTTGGAAGGACAGGATGGAGGTAGTACTCGAAGACAATAGCTTGAAGGAATTCATTGACAAAGATGTTCCTAAGCCAGATGTTGCGAATCTTGATGCATGGCAAAAGAAAGTGGCAAAGGTGAGGAGGATCTTGTTGGAGGGAGTATGAGACCACATTGTCTCAAACCTCCATGGGAAAGCCACGCCATATGCAATGTGGAAGTTTTTGACAGATCTATTCCAAAACAACAACGACCATAGGAAATTGGCACTCAAAGATAAACTCAGGAAGATCAAGATGGAGAAGGGCGTCTCCATTCCAAAATATCTCATGAAGTTTCTCCAATGTTGGGATGAGTTGGGGAGTGTGGGAATAATAGTCGCTGATGATGATTTGGTGAGATTGGTTCTCCTAGGACTTCCCAAGAGTTGGCACAGTTATCAAGACATTGTCAATGGAAGGGAAAATTTACCAGTTTGGGAACGACTATGGTCGGATCTAGTGCAGGAGGAGTTCAAGAGGAACACCAATGATTGTGCTTCATCAAAGCATGATGATGAAGAAGATTGTGATTTGGCTTCCAAGGGAAGGAGAGGGAAGGGGAATAAATTCCATTCAAAATCCTACTCTAAAGTCAAGAAGTTGGATTTTTCCAAAGTGAATTGTTTTCACTGTCACGAACATGGGCATCTCGCTACTAACTATCCACAGAAGAAAAAGAAGAAGAAGGTTACTGGAGCTACAGATGGTGAGGCCCTTGCCTCGCAATTTGAACTTGACTTATCTTTGATTGAATGCATGGATTCAAGTGCATTGGGATCGGTGTGGTATTTGGATAATGGCGCTTCCTTCCACATGATGAGAGATCAGGACCTTTTCAGTGACTTGGAGGAGAAAGATATCAAAATTCATATAGAGATGGGTGATGATGGACGATGCAGTGCGAATGAAATTGTTACCATTAAATGTTAGAGGGATTAAGGTAAACCATTTTAATTGAAATATGTTATGCATTTTCTAGGTCTGAAGAAAAACCTAGTCTCAGTCACAATGCTGGAGGACAGAGGCTATGACGTTGTTTTCAGTGATAGAAAATATTCCCTGTGACATACAACAAAGGGTCAAGTCAAGAATATAGGGATTCGAGTTAAGAATCTCTACAAGTGGAGGTAGATGGTTGCACTACCATGATGGGCAAGGCAGAAAAAGTGGTGAGTCGGGATGAGTGCGAATTATGGCACAGGTGATTGGGCCATCTTCGTCATGGAGCCTTGAAAATCATGAAGCAAATATCTACTGGACTTCCAATGGGAACACTTGCTCAGATAGATCAGTGCAAGGTTTTCACCATGGGGAATTATATAAAGTCCACCTTTCATGAAAAGGATAACTGTGCTTCGGTGATCCTGGAGAGAGTTCACACAGATGTGTGTGGATCATTCTCGATTGCTTGAACAACAAAACATAAGTATTATGTTATTTTTGTTGATGATTTTTCTCGTGAATGTTGGATCTTCTTCATGTAGAATAAGGATCAAACATTCTCAAAGTTCTGTGAGTTTAGAGCATTGGTGGAGAAAGAGTCGGCGAAGCAAGTGAATTCTCTGAGGAGTGATAATGGTGGAGAATGCATCTCTAATGAATTCAAAGACTTCTGCAACAAAGAAGGAATTCAAAGATAACTCATAGCGCCTCATAACCCACAGCAAAATGGGGTCACGGAGAGGAAGAACATAACGATCGTGAGTGAAGCACAAGCGATGTTGCATGATCAGGGCCTACCGATGCATTTGTGGGTGGAAGCATGAAACACTGTGGTTTATGTGAAAAACCATTTTCCTCATAGAGTACTTGGCATGAGTACACTTGGAGAAGATTTCACTGGTAAGAAACCCAATGTTTCTCATTTTAAGATTTTTAGCTCATCTATTTATGTGCATGTGACCAAGGATGCCAGGAAGAAGCTAGAACCGACTACTAAAGTTGGGATATTTGTGCGGTACACATAAACATCCCATAATTATTGTGTGTATTTTCCTAACAGTAATATGACTGTTATGCGATGGGATAAAAAATTCAATGAGGGGAAAGCCATGCGGTTGTCGCTTGAGAGAGAGCTAGACTTGCATGCAGAGGAGGAACTATTGGTTCCCAAAAATGAGTCTCAAGATGTGTATCAGCCACATGAGGAGGTTCATGGAGTGGAGGAATCCACTCAAGTAGATATATCCATCAGAAATGGTAGAAAGCGCACCATGAAAGATGATAGATTGAGACTAGATGTTGCACAAAATGTAGGAGCCCCTACTTCATAGTGTAGACAAAGACAATCTCCTAATCAATTTACTGGATACATGGCTCTCATGAGAAAATGTATTGTGACTGAACCATCTTCCTTTCAAGAAGTAGTGCAATATCCCACTTGGGTTGATGATATGGTGGAGGAGTATGACTCCATTGTCAAAAACAGTGCATGGGAAATTGTCGCAAGACCGGTCAACAAATCAGTGGTAGGTTCGAGATGGATCTACAAGGTAAATCAAGATACTGATGGGAGTGTGGAGAAATACAAGGCCAGGTTTGTGGACCAAGGCTTCTCACAGATCAAGGGGATAGATTATGATGAAACCTTTGCACCTGTCACAAGGTACTCTTCCATAATATCCATCTTTGCACTCTCATCGCAGATGGGTTGGCGCATTCATCAGATGGATGTAAAAACTATGTTTCTCAATGGGATCATTGAGGAAGAAGTGTACATTGAGCGGCCATAATGTTTTGAGACCTTTGACAAGGAGTCGCATGTGTGCAGACTCAAGAGAGCATTGTATGGGCTGAAGAAAGCACCCTGTGCTTGGTACACTTAGATAGACAACTATTTCACCGGATTGGGCTTCACCAAAATTGAAGTGGATGCAAACCTATACAAAATTGTGGTGGAGGGTAAGATTTTAATCATTTTTCTTTATGATGATAATTTAATATTGAATGGTGATGAGCAACTGATACACTCATGCAAGGAGGACCTTGCAAAGGGGTTCGAGATGAAATATTTGGGCCTTCTTCATTATTTCCATGGATTGGAAATATGGCAGCGATATGGTGAAATTTTTGTGTCTCAAGGAAAGTATGCAAGGGAGATACTGGGTAAGTTTCACATGGAGGGATGCAAACCCATGGATACTCCTCTTCCAGGAAACTAGAGGAAAGAAGATGCTACTTATGGAGAGGTAGTGGATGCTACTGTCTATAGACAGTTAGTGGGTTCACTAATGTATTTAGTGAACATGAGACCAAACATTTTCTATGAGGTTAACCAGCTGAGTCAAGCGATGGTTAAGCCTACCAATAGCTTTTGGAAGGTGGGTAAGAATGTCCTGAGATACTTGAGGGGCACAACTGAGTATGTCTTATGGTATAGACATATGGATGAGGTGAAGTTGCATGGCTTCAGGGATGTAGATTGGGCAGGCATCCCAATGGATAGAAAGAGAACATCAGGGGGGATCTTTAGTATAGGATCTACAACTTTTTCTTGGTACAACAGGAAGCAAATATCCGTGGCACTCAGTTCAGCGGAAGCAAAATACATGGCAGCGAGTCAAGTTGCATGTGAGGCTATCTGGATGAGAAAGATCTTGGTTGGTTTGTTTGGTTCTCATTTAGATCCGATAGTGATTCATTGTGATAATCAGAGTTGCATTAAAATATCGACTATTTCATGATAGATCTAAGCATATAGATATCTGGTATCATCATCTCAGAGATTTTGTACAGCGGAATATCATGTTGCTTCAGTACATTCCTATGGAAGATCAGGATGCAGACATTCTGACGAAGGGGCTCACCAGGAGAAAATTCGAATACCATAGAGACAGGATGGGGGTGAAGGATAATCCATTTCTTGTTGAGAGGGAGTGTTGAAAAGTCAACAAGAAACGTGTGTCTAATTTATTTTTCCCTTAAATAAATTGGACAATAAATATTAATCTATTATCTCATAATTACTTGAAATAATTAACTGAAATGGAAAATCAGTTAGCTATAGGAAATTCAAGTTCAAAGGGTGACTGGTGGGACATGGAAGTCAAATTAGTTGTAACTAAGTGACTTGAAGTTGTAACAGAGTTATAAATGTAGTTATGTGAGGTGTGAAGTAGTTTAACACAGTTAAGTGAGTTAAGCTCAGTTGTACTAGTTGTAACTGAACTTACACTAGTGAGAGTTCAGTGAATTAATTATTAATTAATTCATAATCAATGATCTAACATGCAACTAAAGATTTACCACTATTAACTACATGCATGTCAGATCCAGTGGAGACCCAGTTGAGATAACAGGTGAAAGGGACAGTTTGGCTATCTGTTGTGATTTGAGTGAAGTGCACTCATGCAATCACACACACACACACTAGATGTTCCCATGAGTAATGCACAGCCTAGGCAAGAGTAATTCAAATCATTTGCAGGGCTTTCCATTGCAGGGATTGCGCAAAGGAGGCAGGTTGTCTGGAGGCAAAGAATTGGCGCATGTATTTGTTGATTTTTGTATGACAGTGTGAGACGATTGTATTGTACTGAGAGATATTGGATTAGAGTTTTGTATGAGATTGTTTCATGATCCATGATATACATAATATATGATAGTGGGTTTTTTATCTTTACGCTTTCTCGATAAAACATCTGTGTTATGTGTGATTGATCGTTCTTCTTGATATTCCAATTGGCGATCATGTTTTAAATTCCGCAAGAATATTAGTAGAAGTGATTCTGTATTTAACAGTGGCATATAATTGTTAGATCAGGAGAATCCAGGTAATACATAATTTGTATTGAAATTTCTACATGAGCGCCCTCCCATGGTTTCAGAGAAAGAGTTGAAGGCTGTGATAGAAGATGAAAAGGAGAACTTGTTTAAAAAACAAGGAAGACATCCATGATCTGGTGAAGAAAGGTACAACACATGTCATCTTATTAGTGAAATATGCTCATTTATTTTTTTCTTTCTTGTTTTAAGTAACCATTCTGATTTCTAATGTTTTTCAAAAATTCCATATATAGTCTACCTGACACCTCCAAAGAAACCAAGGATAGAATGGAAAAGAACGAGCATCATAAAATAGGCCAGGGTGGCTATGGAAAGATAAAATCCTGAATCGTAAGAATTAAATGATTAATTGTGGTGAATATTTATTTAACAGTAGCGAACAAATATCTATTTTTGTTATTGGTAATTTTAATGGTGTTATGCATTACAGTTAAATATGTTCGACAATGTTGCCACCGAGGACCTAAATCTTGGTTACAAGCATGGTTTTAAAAGTGTGATTGAATATAGGAGAAGCCCAGGGCAGACTCCAATATCCCCAGCCACACAGGTAAATAAAATGAATAAGAAAACCACAGTAGCATTCTTGTAAAGTCTATTCATATTTTATTATATCACCCTTAACTAAGTATTTATGTTTGTTTTCAAGCAATAGTGCAACCAAAACAATGAATATAGTGGTATTCAGCAGACACCACTTCATACTAGGGAGCACATGTCCAATGATAGTGGGAAATAGAGTACCCATTCCGGTATGTATGCTTTAGAATTAGAAATATTTACTGTGACTGTAGATATTTATTTCATGAATTATAATTATATATTATCTTATTTAAATGGAAGAACATGTAGCTTAGGAGGGTGAACTTCGAGATGAACCAAGTGGATAAGAAATTAAGAAATTAAGAAATTAATGCACCAACTTTCACAGCCACATAGACAGATAAAGAACAATATTGTAATGTTAATCAAAATAATGAAATAGTTATTTCAATTATATTTCAACATATCGATATGATCATTTTAGTTGTTTCAGTTCATGCCCCTGCATAGATTCCTCCACACCCTTCTCAACGATGTACCAGAAGTATGGTACATGAGTGCATGGAAACACAAACAATAGAAGGACAAGGTGCAAGAAATACAATGTCAAAGGATGATTATGATACCCCAATCGTCAATTTTATGAATGTAAAAAAACATAAATCAAAGAAAAAATAGATGTATAAATTTATGACTTATATTTGGATGTTTATCAATGTTTCTAGTATGAAACATTGTTTATATGAATTACATCATTATGCTTCAATGTTTATATGTTCATATGTTTTAATGACTATCCTAGTTATGCATGAATGTCTATATGTTTTCTATATAAACAAAATCATTTGTTTTGTATGGGGAATTGAGAGCTATGTGAGGGGGGGAGGGTCCATATGAGATTCCACCTTCACGTGGTTGGCCCTGTTTAGTAGAGAATAACCTATTCTCAAAACAAAGAGAATCTCATTAAGGCATGCGACCACTTAAGTTTTTTCTATAGTATTTTACATAACTAAATGCATGTTTATTTGCTTATATATTATTTACTCATATAAAGAATTTGTCTTTTATGATTCATGCAGGTCTTGGTGATGGAAATGCATCTCGTGGAAAAATATTATCAATTTGCATGGGATAATGGATCTAGTGAAAGGACAATGATAAGGTAAGGGTTTTGACATGTTTTTTAAAGCATAGAACTCAATGTAGAACTTATGGAGACATAGAAATGTAAAAATACAATTTTGATTATTGTTAAGATATTCATAATTTCTAGTACATTACTAGCATCAAATTAATGTATGAGACCCCTATGTTTGTGGGATGCATAGAGGGTTTATTCATTGTCCCACAAACAAGTGTGTCTCCCCATGCATATTGAATTTTATGAGTAATTGAGTTGATGATTTTATATGATATACGTTGGCTTAATTTGTTTTTTATATGAATTTAAGCATGCTTGAGGTTTTAATCTAATGATTGGTACACAATTTGTATTTGGAATAATACTTTAATAATTATGATAGTGAATTCAAATTGTAGAGGACACATTATTGTCATGAGTTAAATTTCTTAATAAGGATACTACATTTTTGAGAACTTATGGTTTCACCAAGGGTTCTTGTAGAGACCTTGAATAGGTCCCACTCAAGGGAATGAAAATAACCCTCTTTTCTATGATATTCTCATTTCTATAGCAGTTTACAAGTTCATGTAGTAGTTTCATGCAAGTTATAACAACAGTTTCATTTTCTTCATGTCATTTTATTTCAATCCATTTTAATTCTACAATTTTNCCCCCCCCCACAACATTTTCTACGCTAGGTAGTGTTTCCTTTGAAACTATTGCTAGTTACTTTGAAATTCCCTCAACCTACACATCCTAAGTCATCTCAACCATCTGGGTCTTGGTATCCACATACAAATTGACAAACAAATCATTATGGGAACAAGTGAATTCAACAATTTTCTTGAGGATAATGGTGGCCATTCTTCTTGTGTGTTAACTTTTGGGTCTACAACCCCTTCAAACTTTCCAATCAATTAGGACACAAAATTCCAACTAGATCTAATTAAATATCCACAATTCAAAGGAAAATATTCTAGTGGAGAACAACTCCTCCTTGTGTACACATGATCCTCTTCTTCAATGGCCCAAACTAGTGATCTCCCTCTAAGTACAAAATAATCTGATCCACCCTTCTAAGAATTAAAGCATCCAATCAACCATTCCCATGAGATACCATATGGTTGTATTACCATAGGACTCCCAACTCTACCTACATGCTCTCTACCCCTCGTGCAACTCCATATGGTCGCGGAACCTTATTCCCTAATGTGACATTCTCCCTATGTGGATCTCTCTTCTCGTTCCCTTTAGTGTATCCAAAATTCAACTTATAGGTTATGTTGAAGGTTGATCCTTCCTCCCTAATAAGATAATGGCTTGTTGTGTGTTGGAAGAAAGGGTAGGTACCTCCATTTTGGGATGTCTTCTTCACTCTAGGTTGAGGCCCAAGTTTCTTGTTAGGTGTAGTTTGCGGGTTGTTGCACCTAGCTTGGGATTTCCAACAATAAGATTTGTTATTTTTCTGCCTATTAGATTGAAAATCCTTTGCCTTCAGAGAGGAAGTTGCTACATGCCCATGCTAAAAAAAGACTCTACAACAAAAACCAATATGTTCATAGTCTAGTCAATGTGTTCCATGATTTCTTTGGTTTTTTCTCTATGTTCTTCTTCCTCTATTGCATAAAGTTCTTCAAAGTGTTTCCTAGATGTTTCTTTCACTTCTGTGAAATCTTCTATCTTCTACCCTCTTTCTAAGTACATTATTTTAATTATATTCCTATGCCCCTGTGCTTTAGTGTTCTTGTGAAATAAAGAAGTGTTTCTATCTCTCGCTTTCAACCAAAGGCTCCACGATCTTAATCACCATTCCTCTTCCTCCTTTCTAAAGATCACATGCAACTTTTGGTTCATGTCTCTTTCTTCCTATAACATGTGCTTAGTGACCTCCTCCTCTTCCATTTGTTTTTGTATTCCTTCTAGTTGTTTTTGACATTCTTTCCTTTATTGTTCTAGAGGAATATATAAAATTTTAACCCAATATTTCATAATTTGATTGACTGCCTTTAGTTTAGATTCCTAGATATAGTTCAGAGACCCTGTAATTGGTTTCTCCCAAGTATCCTCTACAAGAGCCAAAACTTCCTCTTTTTGAAGCTAGAGAGGGTTAAATCTAAAAGGAATGGGCCCTAAATTTTATAAGGGTTCAAAGGTTATACCAATAGGCTTATGATCGAAGACAACAAAAGGTACAATTTTAGAAGAGAAAATGTAATTAGAGATTAAAAATCACTATGAATGAGAAACCTATCCAAACAAGCCACAATGAAACTAGGATTCACTCTTTTGTTAATCCAAATATACTTTCCTTTGGTCGGTTTTACATCTGAAAGATCCCAATCAGAAATTAAGTCCTCCATTCTTTCTCTCATGGGGTCATGAACTATATTACCTCCTTTTTTCTCCGAGTTTATCAAAATAGTGTTGAAATCCTCAACCATAATTCTAGAGTTTGAACCATACTTTTTCCCATGTATCTAATGTTGAAATCCTCAACCACAATTCTCATAATTTTGCATATAGGAATAAAAATACATGTATCGCATAAGGGACCTTTTGACAATCTAGATATTTGAATCTTCTGAACAGAGATTGACCAAGGCAGTGATAATTATGTATGAAAAATAAGCTCTAATTTTCTAGGAACTAAATTTAATATCTATGATGAACCACATGCGTACTTATTTGGTGCAAGATTACTTAAACATCAGATAGCTTACACATTATGTGATGTAAACATGATCACAACTCCTCTTGAAACAGTTTATGAAATTACAGAATCCCTAAGTTGTTTAGGTGGTTTATGACTTGAAGGTGCATTTCCTGGAGGTAGTCAAAGAGGTGGATCTATAGGGGTAGCTAGTCATGACCAGATAATCGAAGGTGGATCTATTGGGGTAGCTAGTCATGACCAGATAATGGAAGATGGATCCCAATGATTACTTGCTTATTTTGACCTTTTTTATGTAAGATGGGGAATGATAATCATAGAATAACTCAAATATTTTATAAAATGGTTGCAATGGCTTAGTTTGTTTCTGTCATTCATTCTCTCATCATTGCAGCCAAACAACTCCAAAAGTTTGATTGTGGTAATGAGGATAAAATTGTGTCACTTTATCTCCTCCCAAGGACACTAGGGAAAAGTGCAATCATATTTATGGAGATGATTAATCACATCAGCCCCCTCTTTTGTTGTTAGGAAGCATGCCACTAGATTTTTGTTAGCACTAAACAAAAGCAACTGAAGGTGCCAAATCTAGTTTACTTGTCTGTCTCTTTTTTTTCACTTAACCTATATGAAATCTACTACAAAAGTACCTTCAAATTCATTCAAAATGAGCAACACGAAAAGGACAAATTGATATCATCCTCCCGAAGTTCTGGCAACTCTAGATAAGCTAGCTATCATTTAAGAGAAACTGATTATTGGATGTTTAAAGGTGTGGGATTCCTTTCTTGAAGAGTTTACAATTCACTATAAATATTTATGTCTATTGTGAAAACTGCATGTGTCCATTTTTTCAAATGTACGCCCTAGCACAGAAGCAAACAACTACAACTTGGTTCAGTTGATGTGTGTGATAGGGTATTCTCATTATAGATCATTTGAATATCATTCCAAAATCTTTTTCTCTCCCGATAGTAGATCGGGCCTAGGTCACATATCCTCCTTTACTCTGTTTGCATAAATGAGGTCTATTAGGAACTTCATAATCCCTTAGAAAATATAGCGGATAGAAAATCTATTCTTGGTAATATAATTGGCATGAAATCCCATAATATAACTGTGTGAAAATTTTTAATGAGACAAAGAGTTCATTTAATTAGACAAGGGTTTGTTACAAAATATGATAACCATGGAGCCTTCAGTTATCGTCTATGGGTGTCTTATGCATCTCTATACCAAAGGTGTTAGGCTTCTAAAGAAATGAAGATGATTAAGGGAATGGAGGCTTATGGTATAAAACACAACACAAAGCTGTATTCAATTTCGATTAATGGATATCTGCAATCAAATGACCGTGCAAATGCCTTTGCCATTTTATTTTAAAAGAGATGATGAGATAAGGTTTCAATCCTGATTTTGTAGCTTATAACATTATTTCAAATGCATTTTGTAAACTTGGTAACATAGACCATGCCATTAGAACTCTTAATCAAGACCATTGTTGTACACACCTACCACACTTAGAGGGGGGGGGTGAATGAGTGTGGGGCTCTTTTTCCCAAAAATTCCTTCTTACACAAAACTCATTAGTTAGCATTCAACATTTACTTATTAATCATTGTTGTCATTTATAACTAGTTAAATGTGAACACATATCAACAACATAGATCATCGATGAGTCATCACCACAAGGAGCACAAAGAACACAAGATGCATGTACAATTTTATTTTTATTATGGACTACAATCCTTGGGGTTTTTCAGCAACAACTGAATAAAGTACAACTCTACAAGATCACCAGCTCTATAATGCAAGACTCATCTTACACCCTCAGCATCAACTGCGATGAGGCAAAAATCCTCAACAAATATCAATCTGCAATAGGTACGTGACCTGTCAGTAGTGAAACCCATGTGTGTATGTGTCCTGCCTCACTATAGCCCGCGTATGTACACGGACAATGTATAAAATAGCTTGTGTATGCCTTCTGAGCTATTAGGGTTTATCCTTTTCATCACATACTCATATCCTCTACAACCAACAATCACACTCTCTTTTGTCCCTCACTGTCCAATCTGACCCACAACCAGTCACAACAGATCCAAGCTCTCCAACAACTAACTCATGCTTCTCAACCATACAATATGAATGATAACTCAAACATGTATAAGAAATTGGTATACCATAGCAATTATATCACCACTGAATCACAAGAGTATTACTCACTCCATCAACCAGCATAAACCACATCATAGAAACCATACCAAGAATTCCCTACAACAAGCAATAGTATCCATCAAGACAATAATGTAACCATACCAGAGTCTCGGTGACAGATCTGAGCGCATATAATGCAGATCTAGAACCTCCTTCAGTCTTCAACATCTAGTCATCAGCTCAAACATAAATCTCCATTATTCTATCCACTGTACACACCCTGTCCTCATACATCCCACGTATGTACATGTCCTGGCCCATTACAGCCCACGTACACCCTAGAAACTAGGGTTTCTGAAGCTTCGAGAATTTTATCGTCAAGATCTCTGATATTGCCGAAACTTTGATGCGTCCATAAGATCCTCCTCACGCTCTCTTTCTTAGAATAGATCTTCAATCATTGTTGGCCCTGGACCAATTTTTGGGAGATCCTTGGTTAAGTTGACCTATTTTGGGACTTCGATAGCCTATCGAAGGAGAAGAACAATACGAAGAAAATATCGTGGGATCTCGACCCCTTTTTGGGTCGTTTTTGGGATTTGGGATTATGTAATGGGTATGGGATGTCAACCCATGGGTTTAACCATGTTTATCCCTATTTTGTAAAGTATAAATAGATTCTAAGGAAATGTAGTGAGGATATGTGTATAGAAGGAAGTTACGAATGGCTAAGTGCTAGATCTATGTGATTGAAGAATTGTAAGTGCTCTGTGCATACTGTGTGAAGCTTGCAGAATTGAGTGCAAGTGACTGCAGAAGGCTTAGTGTTGTATTCTAGCTTGGGGAAGGAGGATATAGTGAGTTGCATAGATCTCCTGTCCTATGTGGAGTAGGGTTTTGAGGCTTTGTGCATGTAACCTATTGAAGAATCTAATAAATAAGAAGAGTTGGTGGACATAGCCCTAGGGTGGGGATGAACCATGTATATACTGTGTTATTTTGCTTTGTGCCATGTGTTGATGTGTTTATGCCTTTATTTGCTAAGTGATTTGATATAGATAGATAGATTTGTTTATGCTTTGTGCTAATGATGTATATGGATGTGGATATGACCTATGTAAATGTGCTTAGTGCTTGAATCTGCTAGATCTAATCAACTTCTCTATGTTAAGTGCTTGATACATTAGATCTGAGTCAATAATACGATTCTTTGTTTCATTCGCGTAGTAGATAGTGGTTAAATATTGATGAACTATCGGTGCTTAGTGTTATGTTAAGTATTACAATCACAGATCTGTGTCCCAGCTAAGGTTGTAGACACCTGATTCCTACAACCACCCCTGCCTCTACCTCGAGTGAGACTTCATCTGCTTCACAGGTGTTGCTGAAAGGGTCGGTAGTTAGGATTTTTTTGGTGTGTTGTTGTAGCGTTGAACCCTGGGTCTGCCCTTGTGCCAACAATAATGCTCAAGAGATCCACACCAAAGATTCTCTCACAAGAAGCTCTCACAAAAATCTCTCCATCAATACTCCAAAATATATTCTCACAAGAATCTCTCCATTGATCCACACAAAGGATGTTTTTCAAGAGACCATTGCTATCTCATTCATACTTTCATCCTCTAGGTCATTTAACCCATTTCTAGGTCACTTAACCCATTTTCCTTATTTTAGGGTTAACTACTATTGTTGGGAAAAATACCCTATGGACTAGCAAACTAGGGTCTGACTTGCATGCAGATTATGACCGTAAAGAAATCACTTTTAACCTACCACCCAAAACTTAAAACCCCTTTTTCACATACATGCATGGAAAGGAACTACTAACCTTTTTACTGATGTTTGGTGTAGATCCTTCGTTGTGCTTTGCCCACTTGCTTGCATTGCTCCTTCCAAAGACAATCCTGCAATCAAGACAAAACACTACGCATGCATGCTACTTTTCTACTTGAGGGTTAGAAATTAAGCATAAATTAAACAAATCATATATAACTCATGCATTGGGACGGAAAAGGTATTCTTTTATTAATATTCAAAATGAATCAACTTACAATCAATGTTGAGACCGACCACCGTTCCTTGATCTTGATCCTGGGCTCCTCCTCTTCTTTGTCCTCCAACTGCTTTGCATTAATTCTCCTTAGGCTTGAGGAAAGGATAAAGGGTTGGGAAAAATGGATTCGGCAATTGGGCAGAGTTTCTTCGCTATAATTTTCCACCTCCAAATAGTACCCCTACCCCTTCTTTTATAGACTAGAAGGAGCTAGGGTTTTGGATGAACTCTCGGCCATGCATGGCTGGGAGTTTCAGGTAACTGACCCATAGCTTTTTGTCCCATCGGCAACTTTCCTGTTTTTGTGCTTTGTAAGGTAAACGCGAGCTGTAGTAGGCCTGCCAGCATTCAAACGCGTGCAGTAGTGGGTTAGGGAACGTGTTACTTTACCTTAGAGGATTTTCAAAGAGGTTACTCAACAGATGTTTTGGCAATGAAGGGATATGAGTTGGCCTGATGCCAGGTAAGCATGTGTGGTGCAATTTAGGGTTATAACAGATGCCCCCTAATGTGTGAGGTCAGAAGAGCATATGATGGCCAAAATTCATTACCAATCTGTACTGATATGCTGAATGAGTGAGCCCAAGGATCAAGAACTAGGAGGTGTCGTCTGCAAAATAACAAATGTCTCACCAAGGCGGGCATACCCATGCTCGGGATAAAACAAAACCATGGCTACCAATCAAATACACTGTAGATCCATGTCAAATAACTATAAAGAGTAGCCACGAATTAATACACAGTGGAGCTACATCTCGAAATCAGAAAGATATACATATAAAGTATCCATCTCCCAGAAGCTGATTCGGCCTGATGGTTGTACTTCAGATCTCGAGCAACAACTTCAAAATCTTCTAAACTCATGTAGGAGTGTAATATGAGTGTACGACTGCACTACCCAGAGGTCTTTGATGGCTCGTCGATTATGGACTTGATAATCTTGATGATCGGACTGAAGGCTTCAATGATTTCGAATAAAGACTTGATTGGACGTTCAGGATGGCCGGGTATGTGGACAAGGGACATAGTGCAGAGGGGCCGACTCAGGCTTAGTGACAAACTTCCCTTGGATAATAGCACGACAAGTGATAAGACTCAGGTAGCATATCTTGTTAATCATAAGTCTACGAAGCAAGAGGCAACGCAAACTCTCCATATGTTTGGAAGAGTAACCAAACGGTGGAGGACACAACTCTATATAGCGAGGAAAATCTTCCTAAGGTTGTACTACATCCCATAGTCTGATAATCAAACGGACAGATGTGCTTTATTCAAGGGTGACTCATTATGCTACCAATAAAGAAAATACTTTTCCCATCCTCTTTTTGGGGTATATTTGATTTTTTGGTTCTTTTTGATAATTTTTGAAAAAGAATAAAGGAATATTACGTTACAATGGAGGAACAAGTACGGAAAACATACAAGCTCAAGGCACAAGGACAAGAATGATGTTCTAGGAAATGATACTCGGAAAAAATCCTCCAATGGCCAAAGGTGTTAAGATGCAGAAGCAAACTGTTACAAGGTTGATGGGTAAGGTATGCAAATGCGGTTGATAGAACACACAATGGTAACGTCCTTCGATGTAATTTTAACGAGCCCGGAGAAGGGAAGCTCAATGGTTTTTCATGTTTAGAGAGTCTGAAAAAACATAAAAGGAGACTCCACTGGGGTACCTTTTTCGATAATAGTCTAGTCGGTTCGAAAAAGGGATAAACTAGCACCGATTAGACGTCAATTCAAAACCATTTTAACGAGTGTGACAAGGACAAGATCACTCGGCTATTTTTTCAATTTTAAGGAGTCTGAAAAGAGCTTAACTATGGACTCCGTCAAGAATGTTCCTCTGGACCATTTCAATGAGTGTGAAAGAATAAGGTCACTCGATGATCTTTTCAATTTTAGGGAGTCTGAAAAGAGCTTAAGTATGGACTCTGTGGGGGCTTCTTTTTCGTAAATTTAGTCCCTCAGGCCCGAAAAAGGAATAAAATTATACCTGAGGATACTCTTTTAAAGAATGGGAATTCAATAGAGTATTCCTTTGTTCGTATAGTTGACCGTCCAGACCGAAAAAGGGGTAAACTACCGCTGGACAAACGTGACTTCAAATTTCATTTTAACGAGCATGAAAGGTCACAAGATCGCTTGGCAATCTTTTCATGTTTAGAGGGTTTAAAAAGGGCTTAAAAGGAGACCTGTTATGTTTTGGGAGTCCAGAGGGTAAGACAAAGAGTGAAAAATACCCATGTGAATGAGGCTCAAACTCGTATTCAGGAAAGACTATACGGACTCCCGAGCCTACAGTGTTGTTTGAAACGGCATGGACACCATAATGCAACCACGACCTACCTAGGGCATCCATGTTTTGGTAAGCTCTACCACCAAGTTGCGACACTTCTATAATAGATATGACGGTTCTGTGTCACAACCGGATGGGATCGATCCTATATCATAAGAAAAAAGGCAACGATATGCAATAGTTGGGATGATATCCTATCCTATATGCTCAAGTTGAATTTTTGAGAAAATAATTTTTTTATGGACCATCAATATTTTTTTCGAAACTCAAAAAAAACTGTCCCAATACCTGATCAAATTCCTCCCATATAACTCCTGGATCACTCAAAATGGTTTTTGGTATAAAGAAACTGATAAGGGGGGCCAAAAAAGTGACAAAAAGAGGCCAAAAAGTCTATAAATAGAAGCTGGCAGCTCATTATCACCACTGCTGATTTGGAAATTGACTCTGGAGCCAAAATACCCCCTTTGGCAAAGATCGTGATTCTGGGAGCTACAGTGGATGAAACAGACTTCTGCTTGGACCAAGTAAGTAGAAACTCCCTTGACTAGATATTCCATACTTTCATTTTAGCATTTAGGTTATTTTTGGGGTGGGTCATCGACCTCAAAAAGATCAGCCCTAGGTAAACGCGGTCTGTCCATAAATAGACCATGGGTACCCACGTGCAGAGCAAAGCCTGCCCGTGGGTACCCACGACTGTCACCTCTACAGGCCGCGGGTATCCCCCCGTGTGATGAAAAAGTAAAAAATAACAAGTATTTGACCCTCCTTTTACCTTGTTGTGTTGGCAGGATGTATGTTCAGTGGAGGGAAAGGGAGCACGAGGCCGCCAATGAGTTAGTGGCTGCAGATCCGAATGTTGTGGCCGTGCTGACGCAGTGTGGGTTGGTAAAATTATTTTTATGTTCGTTCATGCGCGTGCAACCAAGGCTACTAAATGCCTTGGTTGATTACTGGCACCCTGATGCAGAGGTGTTCATGCTAGAGGGGCAATCCTTAGTGCCCACCACCAAGGATATTTACTTTCTGACTGGCCTCTCGAGGAGAGGGGAACCAGTCAACTTTCATACTTTTCCTGCGGGGCCGAGCAAAGTCTCGGAGCTGATAGATGAGTATTGTGAGGCTGGGACCGAGCATAGAGGCTCCTCGGTACCTGTTAGTAGGATTACCAGCCTCGCCCTACAGACTATTTTATTGCTCATTGGGAGGATCACTGGCTCAACAACCGTGCATCAGGCTTCATGCACACAGATGAACTGTGCGATTCAGTGCATGAATGCACAAATTTTTGATTGGAGTACCACACTGTTGGAGTGCATGAAGAGTCAATTGACAACATGCCGACAATGGACACACAGGAACTTCGGGTTTGGGACCATCCTGTGTTCATTATTTTTCGAGAGAGTTTCGAGCTTCAGTCCTCGGCTGACAGTACGAGGACATCTGGCCACTTTCCCCGTAGTATGCAGATTGGTAGTGTTACTACCATGACAGGGTGGTGGAAGGACCGTGGAGGCCTTCAACGACGACTTTTTTGCTTGGTTGTCACGACAGATCCCGGCTATAGAGGACTACCCATATGCGGGGATCGACTTCTCCAGAGATCCAACGATACCAATAATTCCTGGTGAGGAGCGAGGGGAGATGGGTAAGTCTCCACCTATATAGTTTTTTTTGTTTGCATATGTAATTTTTATGTCTTTTTTGATATGTATATCATGTTTTTGTATACCAGAGTTTTTGATGGGTGAACGTTTATTGCATGTAGATGTGGGACCCATGCGACCTGTCGACTATGCATGGAACAAGCATTGCCCACAGCTAGAAGCCGCAGCTGCCACCGCTGGGGGAGCAGCAGTAGCAGGGAACCTCCCAGCAGAAGAGGCCGAGAGGGTTCTTAGGCGAATTGAGTGAAACTTCACTGCACTCACTCGCATAGTTCCCATGGAAAAGATAGAGGACCTGCCACCGTCCATCCAGACTCATGTTGTGGGGACACCTCGAACATGGGTCTGATTGTTTAGGCATTTAGCCCAAGCTGTTCATGATTATAACAGGGCCCATAGGCCCTGAGCAGAATTCTAGACTTTTTATGTGCCACGAGCACTGATATGTATATATTTTTTGAGGGCATAAGCCCAGTGACTCGTTACTGTTCCCACTTTTGAGGCGCTTGCACCCATCTATGTACTCTAAGGATTTTATGATGTTTATATATGGTTTTTATCTCTTTTTTGTGTCTTATGGAGTATGTGTACAAAAATGTATTTACATGTTTATATTCATGATCTTTTTATATGTGGGCAAGATGCCAATCTAAAATGTGATTAGCTAGAGTATCTGTGATTTGGTTTAATCTCCTAGGAACATGAAAATATGTGATATAATCAAAGTTGCGTTCTAAGAGACGTACCCTAAGGAATCGTCGGTGTAAAGTTGGATCATGAACCCGGTATATTCTGTTTAGCTGCGACACAACCAATTGAGCATCTAGATAGACTCGGAGATGAGAAATACCCAACGACAATGCGTCACGAAGTAATTCAATAACTGCACTATACTCGGCAACATTATTTGTGGTCTCACCTAAGCAAATACCTCCGGAAGATAACAACCAACCCTGTGGTGTAAAGATTACCCAATCTGTAGAGGCAAGCCTCTGTGTGTGTCGACTAGCACCATCCGCATACCCAATGAACACCTCGAACTCACTTGACATCTGCCATATTGACGAAATATAACATCAATGACACGTCCATAACATTGTTTAAAAGAAATGTAAAAGTAATAGTACAAAGACTATACATATGTTACAAAAAGTTACCCACAGTGACCCTTCTATGAGTAATACTTCTTGAGGTAGAGCCCATTTCTAGGCTCCACCAAAGCATTCCCTTCAAAATCGACCAAACGATAAGCACCCTTTTTTAAAACCTCCTTAATAATGAAGGGTCTGAACCACATGGGTTTAAAATTTCCTGCCCCCAGGGGGTCCTTATCTTGGTCATAGACCAGGACAAGGTCGCCCTTAGAAAAAATCCGAGGATGAACGGACCTATCATATTGACACTTGACCTTATGTTTATGAGCCTCGTTGGCCAGGGCCGCATTGTGATGCTACTCATCAAGATGCTCAAGGTGTACTAATCGTTCTTCAATCGGATAAGTGTCTGGCAATAACTGTACTGCCAATTTTAGAGATGGGATTTGACATTCAATGGGCAAGACTACCTCCAGCCCGTAAACGAGTTGGAAAGGTGAGAAACTGATTGCAATCTTAACAGATGTTCGGTAAGCCCATAATGTCGAGTATAACATCAAATGCCAATTTGACTTGGCTGAGTTGATAGTTTGTTGTAGAATAGTTTTAAGGGTTTTGTTTACAGCTTCCACCTGCCCATTGGCTTGGGGGTAGTAAGGTGAGGAATGTTCTTGCCATAACCCAAGCTTTGATGTTAACTCAGACATCATTTGGTTCTGAAAGTGACTGCCATGGTCAATGACAATCTCTCTCGGGACGCTGAACCGTGCTATAATCTGGTTGAATAAGAAGAGATTTGCAGTCTCTCCATCATCTTTAAACATTGGCATAGATTCAACCCACTTAGTGAAGTAGTCGACAACTACGATGATATAGCAGTGCCCCCTTGTTGATGGGGGGTTGCATGTAGTGTAATCAATCCCCCACTTAGTGAAGGGACCAACTGTGATGACAGGAAACATAGGAGCTAGATGTGCCCTCATCTTCCGAGAGAAGATTTGGCACGGATGGCACTTCTTGACTGACTCAATACAATCTTTCATAATTTTGGGCCAAAAGTAACCTACTCGTAAGATCTTTTGGGTTGTTGCCAACCTAGATAAGTGACCGCCACAAGCTCCTGTATGACAATCATTGAGCACTGTGACGGCCTCCTCATGAGTGAGACATCGACGCAAAATGGAATCTACACCTCTTCGATACAATGTATCATTGAGTATGAGATAATTCTTAGCCTGATGGCGTATCCGCCGATGCTCGTCACGAGAAGTAGAGGTGGGGCACTTCAAAGTCTAGAGATAGATTAGTATATCTCCGTTCCAAGGGTCTAACAATTCAATCAAAAACATATCCCCCCAGATAGGCGAGTCCTCAGGCACAACGCAACCTGACTCAACCGGAAGCTCCAAAATAAGTTCTGTGAAGACCAATGACTTCTTGGACTTCGCTGAAACGAAGCCTAAGTCAAATTCCTGGAGGATGACCATCCAAAAACTGATTTTTCCGCCAATCACTCATCGTGTCAACATGTACTGGAATGGATTCACGATAGTGACGATGGTGGTCTTGCATTATAGAACATAGTGACGGAACCATTGAACAGCATGAACTGCTGCCAACGCAAGTTTTTCGAGATGGGAATAATTAAGTTTCGGTCCTACGACGCCTCGGCTCAGGTAATAGATCATGTATTCTGAAAATGAATCATCTTCCTGAACTAAAACCATGCCTATGGTTGACTATGCGGCAGCCAGATATAATAAGAAATATTTGTTATAATTAGGTGGCCATAGCAGAGGTGCGGTTGTAAGGGCGTGTTTTAATGCATCGAAAGAGCATTGAGTGGCTTCATCCCAGAAAAAGGGAACATCTTTCTTCAGTAAACGCATAAAGCCCTTGGTGATTTCGGCATAGTTGTCGATGAAGCGTCATAAGAAGTTCTCCTTGCCTTGAAGACTTTGAAGTTGTAAGATTGTGCGTGGGGGGGGGCAACTGGATTATTGCCTCCACCTTCAGAGGATCCACCATGATCCCTATTGTTGACACGATGAAACCTAACAAACGTCCTGATGTGATGCAAAAGATACACTTGTTGGGATTCAAGCGAATCCTGAAGTAGCGACAGCATTCAAAGATTAGTATGAGGTGCGTAGGATGATCCTTTCGCTTGCGAGAGTGTGATGCTAAATCGTCTAAATAGGCCTCGACTATATGTTTGAGGTCGTGAAACGCAAAAGACATGGCCCACTGGAAAGTGGCTCCAGCATTTTTGAGGCCAAAAGGCATCTTGTGATAGGCGAATGTACCCCACGGACAAATGAATGTCGTTTTGTGTTGGTCTTTAGGTTTGATTTGGATTTGATTATATCCCGAAAAACCATCCATGAACGAAAAGGCTTCACAACCGGCACATTCATCAATGATCTGGTCAATGAATGGGGTTGGAAAATTATCTTTTGGACATGCCTTGTTCAAATCACGGAAATTGATACATACACGAATCGTGCCTTGTTTTTTATTGACTGGCACGGGGTTTGAAACCCATTGAATCAAATGGATAGGGTAAATGAACCCTGCCTTAAGCAATTTCTCAACCTCAATCTTGATGGCTGCTTCTTTATTAGGATTGACTAGATGAAGTTTTTGTCAAACAGGCTTAGCATCAGGATACGTTGTGATTTCATCTTCAACTATTTTCGGATCGATGCCTGGCATTTCCTCATAAGACCAGGAAAAAACGTTGCGGAATTCTTTGAAAAGATCCGTGTAAATTTGAATCTCTTCGGAGGAGCAATCCGCTCCGACGAAGACATTCTCCACTACACCAGGGTTTTGGGAGATGTTGATAGATATAGTTTCAGCGACAGTTGCCATATTGCCCACGACATAAATTTCCTGTGTAGCTAAGAGATTAATGGGACATGGCTGATCTCCTGTCATGGTGATAGTGAATTCTCCTGCCTCGATTCGGCTTAACTCTGGGAGGAAATATGATCTGTGATGAAGATCCTCCCAAGGTTTGTCCAGACTAGTCATTGCTTCGATTACTTCTTCGTCAGAAGGCAAGACTAAGTCTAACGAATCGGTGTTGGCGAGAGAACCCTGAGCCCAGATAGGCTCTAGAGGTGGATCCAACTCTTGTGCAGGAGTCAGATCAGGATTAGCTGAAGCTTGTTGGACTAAAGAGTACGCTACTTCAGCAGTCGACAAGGGCATGGACATGCCAGAGTGCCCTGTCTCATCCATCATGGCTGATGGGGAAGGAAGAATCCATGGATCCGCAAAGTAAGTTGTGCGGAACGACGGAACTTGAAAAATCTCAGCCTTGTGGTGATTAGATATAAACTTGACATCGTCATGAGGAGGTGGGTAATCGAAAGTACCCATCAAAGATGGGCACAAACCAACTCCTACGTTAATGACACCAGCTTGAGGATTATCAATCATGGGAACTGTGGATGCCCCCAAAGCTGGGTCAGATCTAGAGAAGGACAATTGATCGATGGTCACTACTCGACCCTCATGTGGAAACAACAAGACTCGGAAAAATGTAGCAACCACAACTTGCATAGCATATGTCCAACTACGACCTAACAAGAGATTGTAGTCGAGGGGGGCATCGACTACCTCTACCTCGACACACACAGTCTTCCCTCCTAACTGCACAGGGAAAGAAGGAATGATGCCATGTGGATGGAAATAATGACCATCGAACACAGTGAGGAGAGTAGGTGATGGAGACAAAGAGGGCTGGCCAATGGCCTTCCAACATGCTAACGACATAACGCATGTCGAGGCGCCCTCGTCGACCACCATGTGAAAGATATTGCATGTAAAAGTTTTCGTGGGATGAGCCACTACTATCTGAAATGCTACGTGGTAAGGCAGACAAGGTTTCAAGTCAGTTGTATCTAGCATGATGGTACCCAGGTTACAAGTCTTAGTAGAGCCTAAAGCAGTCAACAAGGCTTTCCTCTGAGCAGGGCAACTTTGGAGGACCTCCAAAGCGGACATAGCACAAGGGGTTTGGGATAAATCTTCCACCATAGAGTAATTCTGGGTGGCCCTTGCTTTTGGATTGTGAGAAGCTTTCTTAAATTCACCCTTTGGAATGTGTGTCATTGTTTCTCCCAATGTCTTCTCAAGATGTAGAGGAAGAGATGGGAGTTCGGCTTCTTTACCCTTCTCAGAGGCGCTTGGTTTACTATAGTCGTGTGCTCTAGTCGTTATTAAAGCATCACCCCTAACCATATATACGTTCGCGAAAGAGGAATTATTTGGGGGAGGGTAGGTTTCTTGGCTGCCCCCTTCGGCACTTGTAGAGGCTTGAGTTAAATTTTTCCCATGCTGAAAGGGATTAGTCAACATGGCTTGTTGTTGCTGTGTGACAAACTTTTGGGCCTCTGCAAGTTGAGGACACAGATGGGTCGGGTGGTCTTCCGCACACAAATTGCACGGATACCTTGCCTTCCATTTTTCCATGGTGCCCTCGCCAACATTATCAGTGGTTTTTTTCTCCCCCTTACCCTTCTTTCGTTGTTTTTTCTTCCCTTCAGGCTACTGGTTGGCCTTTGGGTTAGTCATATGCACAGAGTGTACTTCCGACATTTGGGTAGGAGGAGCAGCCAAAGAAGTAGTCTGGTTGGCCGCTAAGTGTTGTATAGATAACTGTTGCAATTGTTTTGTCAATTGCTCAGTGGGCTTGGTTTGGGATGAACCAACAATACCATCGGCATGTGGTCCATCTCTCTGTCTAGTTTTATTGAGTATCGATCGTGGTGCATCCGACAGGATGTTGTATAATAAACCAGACTGAGAATAGATAAGCTCAAACTGTTGAGCCCTCATGATGGCATCTTCTTTGGAGAAAACCCCAGAAGTTGTGAAGTCTTTGGATAATTGTGGGACCAGAGACTTAAGGAACCACTCAAGCAGGAATGCTGGTGGGACTGATACTTTAATTAAACTCTTCCAGCATCTCCACTCTCGGATATGATCAGAGATATGGTCCTTTGTTGTCTGTTCGAAATTGGAGAGCAATTCTGTGCCCGCGTCGTATCTCACAGGTAACTGGAAATGGTTAAGGAAGGCCATCGCCAGTTCGCCAAAGGAAGAGTATCGTGAGCGATCGAGCTCGATGTACCATTTTGTGGTACTCCCGATAAGNGGATAATTGTGGGACCAGAGACTTAAGGAACCACTCAAGCAGGAATGCTGGTGGGACTGATACTTTAATTAAACTCTTCCAGCATCTCCACTCTCGGATATGATCAGAGATATGGTCCTTTGTTGTCTGTTCGAAATTGGAGAGCAATTCTGTGCTCGCGTCGTATCTCACAGGTAACTGGAAATGGTTAAGGAAGGCCATCGCCAGTTCGCCAAAGGAAGAGTATCGTGAGCGATCGAGCTCGATGTACCATTTTGTGGTACTCCCGATAAGAGTGCATTGAAACAATCGCAACTGAACGGAGTCATCTTTAAATGAGTTAGATGAACACCAAATATGGAAAGTAGTCACGTGATCACCTGGATCTTTGTTAGGCTTGGCCTTGAACTTTGGAATGTCCGAAGGAAACTTCATTGGCATAGGAGGCCAACGTGGATCATGACAAATAGGATCATTTAACAACCTTGTCAAATCTGGCAAGTGTAACATCGCCAGGAAGGGTAGTTTGGGTTGTTGCTGATAGCCTGGGAAAAAGGGTCCTGGAGTTTGACTGGCACCAGGTTTCCAGGAAAAGTTTGGCTGCTGGCCTGGATTCTGGTAGAAACCATGGCCCTGACCAGCGTAAGGATTTTGCATCTATGGAGACATCATTCACTGATTCCCCATAAAGGACATAGGATGTTGGGCATTCATCATGTTTGATGGACTTTGGGAAGGATTACCCCATGCTGGTCCTGCTGGGAGAGGCATAGAAGTCTGTCCGGGGTTCCATTGACTGTGGAAAGAATTACCCCAGAACGAAGTTCCATAGGAGGGAACAGATCCTTGTCCTGAGTTCCAAGGTCCTGATATATGTGCCCCCCGCGTAGGAATAGTACCCTGCGCCGAAGTAGACTATCCAAATATGGGAGTGCCCCCAGATGGGAAAGCAGTGGATGTGAAAGTGTTGTTACCAAACGTCCTGTTCCAAACAAACGGTGATGAACCTACCAGCATAGTGTGCTCAGGTGTTCCTTGACTCCCGGCTCCAAATGAACTCATGTGTGCAGGCTGCCCGGCGGACTGCTGATGCAAACCACCAAGCGAAGGGGACGAAGGAGAGATATGACCTATAGTGTAAGGAAAAGCATTGAAAGGGACAAGAATGCCCCCAAGTTGACCTTGCAGAGGAGCGTTAGAGCTCCTTGCCCCCAGACCCAAAGTTTTTAAAGTGGAGTAAGTGAGTGCAGGACTTGTACCCGAACTAGGCATACCGTATGAAAACGGAGGGCTTGTCGCACTAGGTGTGAAGGGAGGTGTGGCCATCGTGATAGATGAGATCATTCCACTGTGCGACGTAGTTGCGGCTGAGACCATGGTGGCCCGGACCGACGACGGCAAGTTAGGAGATGATTCTCCTATGGTAGCAACGGTGGTGGGAATGGAAGAATTCCCAGAGGAAGTAACAGCGTTTGTTTCCATAGCTGTGTGAGGCACTAACAAGCGTTCGTAAAATAGGATTGGTACACTAACTGATGGCCAAGTATCAGTGTTTAGGGTTTCAACCAAGCCAATATTGGCGGTTGATTCCTCTGGGAGTTGTCCGAGCTCAATGGTTTGTAACCTGGTTGCTTCGAAAGACCCTTGTTGGTCTAGCTTCCGCCTCAATGGTGGCGGGGGTGGCTCCAGTATAACTAGCGGTAGGCCCAAAAGCCTTCGTGACTGGCAGAGCTCGGGATCCTCCACTGTGTGAGAAGATCCAAGACATGCTAAGGTATTCTACACATTCAAAAAGTAACACGCACTAAAAAGAAGCCCCTAAGAGATAATACAAGCAATCACTAACTATTTTGAAGAACAGTTACAACAACCAACACTAGAGCAACTTACCGGTGCAAGGGCAACTTGAATACGGAAGCACCCTCCAGGTATACTCTACAAAGCATGGCCCGATGTCTGCCCTAGGTACCATGGTATACCCCCGCAGTCACCTATGTATGTCCCTAAAAAGACTGGCAACTAGTTTGCCAGCACGCGAATAGTCACTAGGCGGGTACAGTCGATAGTCGGGTAGACCATAATGAGCAGGGTATCAAGCCTAAAACCTGTCAAGGGTATCGAGAGAAAATGGTCCAGAAGACAACTAAGGACCTCGAATGGATTTGAGACCCATGAAGCCCCGTGGCAAATGCAAATGATGAAATCCCACAACAAGTCCTCGATATGTGTTCTCCACTACGCTTGGTCTGGCTTTGGAGGGGTTATCTCTGCTACCTTTCCTTACGTGACCTCGTGTTTATCCCCTGTGTTAGTGGGGGGTCCTGGATAACTTCCACGTAACTGGACTTCTACACTCCCTATCACATACTCCAATGTTTGAGTTTTGAGTGGCCTTGGAGAGTTTCCTCTCCAACCTAATCCAAGGCCCTAGTCCTGAACTAGTGTATGAACCCTACAAACAAAAAGTCTAATAGATTTTAAATTAGCGTTGCTTTTATGGGATTTTTTACGTCACAGGATATGAAGGTGAAACTGATGATGTGTAAAGACGCAAAGCAAAAACGAATGAAAAAATGCTGGAAACAAAAGACTTTTACTAAATGCAAAAATCTACAAATTTTCACAAAGAAAGACTTCTTTTCTTTTCAATTTTTCTAAGATTTCATGCAGATAACATAAAGGACTTTCGCTCGACTGCGAGCTACTTATGCTCTAAATGCACTGCAAAAACTTATGAACAAAAAGACTTCTTCTTAGCTATTGATGCAGAAACACAATCTTCAAACAAAGAAGAAAATGAAAAGATTTTTTTTTTCTCTTTTTTTTTATTTACGTGCAAATCAAGCAACAAAGGGAAAATACCGACAAGCCTAAAACCAAGAAAAATGAAATTCTGGCTTAAAGCACAAATCGCAAAGAATCAAAGCAAAGACACACAACGGCAATCAAGAAAGCAAAGACTCTTGTGCTTGTCTAAAAACCATAGAACAATTTTTTTTTCTTTTTATCTTTTCTATCAACTATCAACCAAGAAAAAGCAGGCTAAGGGTAAAACAACCTAACCTACTGACTGTTCATCCCTAGACTTAAACACCTAAGAGCACTACTTCTCACTAAGAGAGGGGATGACTGCCCCAACTTGATTGAAAAGCAGCCTATCAAGCACGCTCCTGTCACTGAAACAGCACGCGTGCAAACGCGTGCTGAGCTACAACAGAGCGTGTGTACCTGCGGGTTGCACTTGCATAGGCTGCGTGTATGTACAAAATCTAAGACAAAAAATAGAAACAGGTAGCCCAGACCCAGAAGAGGCCTCTGGTACTGACAACTAGGGTCCCTTGAAGGCTTGGATGCTTCTTCCAACAGAAGAGAAAAATAATTGCAAAAAATAACAAAACGCAATAAAGCAAACTGAGACAAGACTATGAACCAGCAAGACTCAGACAGGATCCAGAAAGCCCCCTAAGAATGTATAATTCTGACAGGGAAGAGGAGGACTGCCTCTCAAGCTTCCTGAGTCCTACACGCTACTGAAACCTCTATAGCTAGCGTTCAAATGCGAGCTGTAAGAGGTTAGGGCGCGAGTTACACGCATGCAGGCCTTCTGCAGGCCGTGTGTACCTCTGTGTGTCCCGATAATTACCGTCAAGCAACAGTCAAGGAAAAACTGATATAAATAACCAGGTTCCCTGCTAGCTCTGACCTAATAGAAAACAGACATGCAAAGAAACAGAAAATCCAATTCTTTAAACTACCCAAAAGACCTCAACTAAATCCGGAAAACCCTAGAGAGTATCTTCCCCAGTGGAGTCGCCAACTCTGTTGTTGGGAAAAATACCCTACAGACTAGAAAACTAGGGTCAGACTTGCATGCAGATTATGACCGTAAAGAAATCACTTTTAACCTACCACCCAAAACTTAAAACCCCTTTTTCACATACATGCATGGAAAGGAACTACTAACCTTTTTACTGATGTTTGGTGTAGATCCTCCGTTGCGCTTTGCCCGCTTGCTTGTGTTGCTCCTTCCAAAGACAATCCTGCAATCAAGACAAAACACTACACATGCATGCTACTTTTCTACTTGAGGGTTATAAATTAAGCATAAATTAAACAAATCATATATAACTCATGCATTGGGACGGGAAAAGTATTCTTTTATTATTTTCAAAATCAATCAACTTACAATCAATGTTGAGACCGACCACCGTTCCTTGATCCTGATCCTGGGCTCCTCCTCTTCTTTTTCCTCCAACTGCTTTGCGTTAATTCTCCTTAGGCTTGAGGAAAGGCTAAAGGGTTGGGACAAATGGATTCGACANTCTTTTATTATTTTCAAAATCAATCAACTTACAATCAATGTTGAGACCGACCACCGTTCCTTGATCCTGATCCTGAGCTCCTCCTCTTCTTTTTCCTCCAACTGCTTTGCGTTAATTCTCCTTAGGCTTGAGGAAAGGCTAAAGGGTTGGGACAAATGGATTCGACAATTGGGCAGAGTTTCTTCGCTATAATTTTCCTCCTCCAAATAGTACCCCTACCCCTTCTTTTATAGGCTAGAAGGAGCTAGGGTTTTGGACGAACTCTCAGCCATGCATGGATGGGAGTTTCAGTTAACTGACCCATAGCTTTTTGTCCCATCGGCAACTTTCCTGTTTTTTTTCTTTGTTAGGTAAACGCGGGCTGTAGTAGGCCTGCCAGCGTTCAAACGCGTGCAGTAGTGCGTTAGGGTGCATGTTACTTTACCTGAGAGGATTTTAAAAGAGGTTACTCAGCAGATGTTTTGGCAATGAAGGGATATGAGTTGGCCTGATGCCAGGTAAGCATCTGTGGTGCAATTTAGGGTTATAACAACTACTTTCCATAAATAGAAAGTTCTCCAATACTTTATCATTTAAATATTCCTTCTTGATTTTGTCACCTCACTTAATCATTAAATAATCCTTCTTAATTTTGTCACTTCACTTTATCATTTAAATAATGATTTATTCTTTTAAGGAACTTTGACTTCTTTGACCTTTGGGGGCTTCAAGCCTTCATATGCGGGTCCTTCAATTTCATACGACCATAAATATCAAACCATGAGGAGTTATGTGATGTTCCACATATCACCGGAAATGGCATGTCAAACACTATCCATCTAGGATAGTTTCACCAACAAATTCATGATATTCATGTCATTATTCCACATAAAAGCATGGGTCCTATAACCGTACTTCTAGAATAACTCAACCGTAAAGCGTCTTCCCATGAGGGATTTCACCATAAGGGGACCACTTTGTATTTCATCCATTTGTACACTTTATCAACCATGACAAGACTATAATGATTCACCTTTGCATCAATCCAACACTACATCATATACCAATGAAACCATATTGATCCATATTCATATATGCATTATGTATCAATATAACGCATTGATCTATCTTCATCTATGCATCATGTATCAATGATAACTCATTGATCCATATTCATCAATATACTAATATCAAACCTTTGACCTTTGACATCATTCAATCATCCTTTGGCATCAATCAAACAATCAATCACTTGGAATCAATCACTTGGAATCAATCACTTGACATCAATCAGTGACATCAATCAATCATGCCTTTGGCATCAATGACAACATTATCCAACAACCATCACCATGAACTTTACCACCATAATTTATGGATTTTCAAAAATTGGAGATATGAGTAGAACTTTAGAAATGGTGGATCCAATGAGCAGATGTGGCCAAATATTGACTAAATAAACAGTGATCTAATCCCCTTCACAAGTTTGTAAAATATAGAAAAAAATAACAAGTGGCATCATGTCAAAGGGTTTAAGGATTAGTTTTTAAAGTTCATGGAAGAATACAAAAAACATCAAAATCTACTCAACCTTTGTGAGAGATAGGACAAAAAGTTAATTGTTACTACAATTGGGATGGTTGGAGGTTAAATAGCATCAATTTTATTATTTTGTGGGAATATTAGGACACCAATTTCCTGAGGTGTTGAGATGCCCCAAATCATCTTATCTCCCATTCTAATTTTAGAAAGCAGTTACACAAAAAGAGGCTAGAAATCAGTGATCAAGAAAAGGATAAAAGGTAGCGGTCAAGACATAGAAAATATTGGAATTTTTATAGTCTAGATATTGAGTTTATTTGTATCCCAAGGGGTCAATCTATTATTGAAGATCTGGGTTTCTACCAAAGGATTCACCACACATGGTTTTAGAACCAATTTTCCTTTGTTTTATTGTTTCTTTATTGTTTCTTTCATCTCTTTTTATTGTTTCTTTCTTATTTATTCCATTTCCTTTTTTCATGGAATTTATACATCCTATCTACAATGTTTTTATGTTCACAGTCAATGAATAAGTTATGATACAACTTCCTCGTGGCTATTGATATTGCAAGGATTATCTAAACATTTATAAATAGTTTATGATATTTAGTATCATTTTGTATCTTGTCACAAATGTTTTTGTAATATCTATAGTACGATTAAATCATTCTAAGTATATCCATATATGGTTTTTGATATTTATTATCAATCTACTTTATGCAAAGAATACCTTTCATGCTTGAATATATCTCCACCTCACCTACAATTTTCATGAATGAGTTTCAAATTATTGGATTCATTAGCCAAATGCCTAGCACGTATTCTATCATATCATTAATGCGTAAAGACCTCCATGCATCTTCTATGTTTTTTATACTTTTGTTATTTTTTAAATAGTAGTGACTTCCATTCTCATTACCATTTGAAGTTACTTATCCTTCTTTAATATTCCTCTGCATCTTTCATTTTATCATTTTATTTTTCAACCATTTATAAACAAGTTATAATATTTACTATCATTTTGTATATTGTCATGAATGACACTCTCTACACATTTGTAACAAGCTAGGATATTTTTTATCATTTTGTATTTTGTTATGAATGTTTCTGCAATATCTGTAATATGATTAAAAAATTCTAAGTATATCCATATGTGGTTTATGATATTTATTATCAATCTACTTTGTGCAAAGAATACCTTTCATGCTTGAATATATATCGGATATCCACCTCAGCTACAAGTTTTCTGAATGAGTTTTGTTATCCCCAACTCCTAGGGATAACTAAGGAGATGATGTCTCGAGGCCCTCAGGTTGTAGACATGGAGTACCGAGAGACAACTTAACCAATAGTGTCCACTTGCACAAACAAAGATCCTCTTCATCACCATAGTTCCAAGTTCATCATGAGGGTATCCACCACATCAGTTGGCTTTCGGAAGACATTGGGTCTTGCTCCATGAGGTACAAATCAGGTATTATGGTGAGTTTCATTTCAATATTTGAGGAATTTGAGTTTGGTGTATCTTAAATTGTTTTTGATTATGTAGTGTTTGCTTGGAAATTATGCATTTTCCCTTGTTTCACTTTGGTGGTTGACATTGCACCCTAGTAAGTGGGTCACCCTTAGGGATAGGTGTGCTACTAGGAGGTCCTCTTGATGAGTCATCGTGCCATTAACATCCATAATTATTACTTTCCATACTTCATCTCCTCATATCCTTACCTTTTGGGATTTTTGGGTGTACTGACCCAAGAAGGGATTGTTCCTCATTTCATGGGAATAAGGGGATGAAGGACCAGAGGAAAGGTAGCTATAAAAAGATAAAATCCTATTATAAACCTTCCAGATGCCCTCCCAAAGAGGTATTGAGAGAAATTAAATTCTTCTCCTGGAAAATCAAAGACCTTCAAAAGAAAACACACAATTATGAATGTCCCACTTATTGAGGGGTTTACACAAGGTGCGTTACAAGATAGACTATACCCCCATGGCACCATGTGTACTTCTCCCTTCAAGTGACACTTTGGTACTACTCCCCAAGATAATTGATTCATCATAGGGAGTACCAAGTGTTTGGACCTTAATAAATTAATGACAATAAATGGTCTTGGAAAAAGGTTGCATTGAAAACGAAGGTACAACACACTAAATACAACCCATTGTATTTCATGAACACCATGCCCAAAAGTATTTCCCTTATCCATGTCACTCCATCCACATGCCCTAGAGAGGGGTCCACTTTGGAAACACTCCTAAACTTGAGGTATGATTCACCAAATAGGTCGCTTTGTCAACCCTCCCATATCTAAACTTGGAAAATTGCATAGGATCTTTGAGCACTTGTTTATTTTGATGAGGTAGTTTTTTATACATGCTTAGATGGATATTTTATTGAATTGGTTTACTCATCATGATGCCTTTGAATTTATATCCTTGGAGGGCGTATTCACTGTCTTTGCAGGACCTTTTTTGGTGGACATATTTGGAAGAACAAGCCTAGCTTGGGATTCCTTGGGGCTTGAAGCCCACAGGTTGGATACCAAGGACCACACACCAGATGATGATGAAATTCCTTTGGAGGCCTAAGAGACACCTTGTAGGATCTCACCTATCCCCTACAATCCAAACAACTTGCCTTTGGAGGACAAAACATCACCTTTGAGGGCTTGACATCACCCTAGGGATAGGGTGGGGTGGTGATTGAAGGCACTTGGCACGTTTTGAAGGAGGGATCTCTTGGATCATGGAGGAGAGGCTTGGATTGAATAAAATTGGCCTTTGGAGGCCTAGCACACTCATATACAACTCAACTAATTGACCTAAAGTTCCAAAACGTTTCCCCAAGAGGTTGACGTCGTGCTTCTAGGGCTTATATTATGTGAAAATTATGATTTAAAAAATGTTATTTTGGCAAAGGGGCAAGAAAACATAGCTTTATAAAGAGCCCTACATTATTCATGAAATAGTTAAATCCATCGTCTATAACATGTGCAAAATTCAACTCAATGATAAATCCTAGGAAGGAAAACCCTTTAGAATATATGGATCCTAATCAATGGCATCAAAGAAGAAGCCTAAGAAGTATATATCCACTTATGAAGATTGTTCGGTGATGTACATTAGTCATTAAGGCTAGAGACTAATGAGTGCTTTAGATTATAGTCTTCTCCCTTCTTGGACCATATAGGACCGTGTTTCAAAATCATAACCGAGGTTTCCTTATCGACACAAAAGGATGTGATAGGAGATTTCTTAGAAAGCAGGGGAAAACTATCAATTTTTTTTAAAAGCCTACAGAAGGTGTGGCAATAGTGACCTAATTTTGTTGCAAGTATTGCATCTGCGTCGCAAGCCATTGGTGGGTTTTTTAATCTGCCACATTTTTTCATCGCTATTGCCACACTTTTTGTCACTACTTGCCACACTTTTTCGTCGCAAGTATGGCATCTGCGTCGTAATCCATTGGTGGGTTTTTTTACTCTGCCACACTTTTTCGTCGCTATTGCCATGCTTTTTCATTGCTATTGCCATGCTTTTTCGTCACTACTTTCCACACTTTTTCATCGCAAGTATGGCATCTACGTCACAAGACATTGGTGGGTTTTTTACTCGGCCATGCTTTTTCGTCTCTATTGCCACGCTTTTTTGTTGCTCTTTCCACACTTTTTTGTCACAAGAAGGTATACCTCTCTTTAGGATGATGACACATGGCGGCCTGATTTTTTTTATGTTTCCACGAATACCTAGTCCATGGATATAGCGACGAAAAAATTTCCACAAAAAATATTGTTTGCCCTTATGGAAAGTGTGACAGATATGTGTGGCAATAGAAACAAAAAACCCTTGCAATTTTGGTCATATATAGTAGTGTATCAGCTGGACCCACGACAAAATAAACAACTCAAATCATGTCGTCTAACTCACGAGCATATATATGACTCTTTTTATCTCAGACCTTTTCCTTCAAAATTTATTCACCGTAAGTTCCTTCCACTCGTTCTCTACAGATCTTTACAAACACCACTTTCTGAAAAGATTAGTGGAATTGCTTAGGATAGGATCCATGGTTTCGACCTTGCTAGTCTAACTCCTAGGTAAATCGACGTCTCTCATCAAATCAGAACTTTCCCATCAAAAAATTCACCTTAGCATAGTTCTAGGTTTTTTCTGAAAGGTTCTCCTTCCTAAAGGCCTTTTACGAAGCCCAGATCTTTGAAAAATAATTGTGATCAAATTTACACATAGAATCTATGACTGAGTTTCTCTCAGGGTATACTCAAGTATTTCAATAGGGTTACAAGGCATCAAAAATTAGGTGAATTGAATCTTCCCCTTCCTGGCATCACTAACATGTTTTTAACCCCCACTCTTCATACTTTTGGCCCTCATCCTTAAGACTCAGGTAATGCCTCCTAACCCCCCTCCCCAAAGTAATGATTTTCTCATCCTGCAAAGTTTCCATTCAACGACTTAGGGAAATATTAGGGTTATAGGCTTCCATTAACCTCTCATTCATAGTTACCATAGACAATCAATTAATCTGGGGAATAAACATGTGTTATAAACATTGTTCATATTTCAATATTAAAATCAACATGCTAGACTTGTTTTCGCAACATAATACAATTCATATTCATTAACAAAGAAACACTTATATGTTTCAGGTAAAACTCCAACCTACCAACTAACTAATATTGAATTATTTTCCACCCAACCATAGGCTATGCTACACTTTTTATTTATACAGCAAGCCACCCTTGTGCTAGGTCATGATACCACTAGGGGACTCTCACAAGTTGGCTATTAGGTTAAGCATTTGGTCAAGAAGGTTACTCTCCTTCACTACATTGGAAACAATGAAAATCCCCTCTTCCCACTGAGCCCAGGGCCTCCAATATATTATCAAGTGCCAGCTTCCCATTTGGATTTCCTATGTAGAAGAGAGTCCCTTCACTACTACACAACCCCTTAGCACCGTCCCTTTATCAATGTCCATCTCTTTCTAGCAAGCACCAACCCTAGACCCTCCTTTCTCTAATATGGATCTTGGTATTCTATGTTCCAATGTTGATCGTTAGTGTTTTGGGAAAGCTTCCTATTTTCTTCACAAAAAATCCCACTTTCCTTTGCTCAGGTCTGGCTTGGGTGTGTTGGAATATTCACCACTACTAAGAGGGAAGGTGGTGAATCAATATTGAGTGTTTTTTACCATTTTAATCATAACATGTAAACATTAACTTATCAACAATTCCATTCACTTATCATTTCATTTAACAATATCATAAACATATAACCACAGATGCACAATACACAAGAATTTTACGTGGAAACCCAAATGGGAGAAAAATACATAATGTTTTTTAATATATATCTTCAATATTGCATTCTCAAGAAGTACCAATTTCCAATATTCTCCAACACCTACTGGAAGGAGGTACCAACCCCTTATTTACATGCTCCAACCTGAAGGAAGCTACAACTCCTTGAATTCTCCAGCTCCAATTGGAAGGAGGCTCCAACCCCCTGATTTACAAGCTCCATCCTGAAGGAAGATACATCTCCCTAAATTATCCAGCTCCAATCTGAAGGAATCTATGACTCCCTATATTCTCCAACTCCAATCGGAAGGAGGTTCCAACCCCCCTTCCTTGCTCCTTCCTTCCTCCCTGAAATATAAATGGAGATTCAAATCGTAACTTTTATTTTCACTGTAACTATCACTGTTACTGATAAATCATCATCATCAAAACCTATCACTATGACTATCATTGATACTAATACATCATCGTCATAAAAAACTAGATCCACCAAAACTGATAGATCATCATCATCATCAAAACCAAATACACCATAACTGATACATTAACATAATAAAAACTTATACATCAACATCATCAACCTGGGTCCCACTTAGAAACTGGGTCCACATAAATATTCTAGGTCCACATATAAACCCCAACATCACTTCTTAAATTTGCATACAAGGTTGCTCATAATTGTACCTCAAATCTACAAAATTGTAAGATTCGCCTCAAGATAAATTTTCTATTTGTGATTTTGAAACTTGGACCTAAGATATTAGGATATTTTGTACTTTTTATGCAACAAGTAGAATTTAGTTTGAACCTACCAAGCTTCATATATAACTGTTTTATCTCAAACACATGTTTGGGACTAGTTTTTGGATTAGTCACAAACCCTAAATTTCAACAAATATAACTTAGTACTTGTAAAGAATCAAGGTTTGAAACTTGTACCCAATATTATTTGATATCTTCTCCAAAATTTCTACAGGTTTCTCTTTTTTATTCTTCACTAAAAAGGAGATATAGCGAAAATGGAAGACCTTCCTAAATTCTGTCTTGTTCTGGAGATAAAACATGTACATCATGTCACACACTCAATATTTGATATCTGATTCTTAAAATCACACACAAAGTACAAAAGAATTTTGTCTTTACAATTCAATTGGTCTCACATAATTTGTATCCTCTATGAATATGTTATGATTTTTTTACCCATAACACTTGTTTGAGACTAGTTACAAAACTAGTCAAAACCCCTATCTTCCACAAAGTGTATCTCCAAAAGTAAAATGAACCATAAGCTTAAATTTGTACCACAAGTACCTTGATATGGCTTCTAAAAATCCTCCAAGTTTTAATATATGAAGCATTATAGAAAAATAATTATAGATAAAATGGTAAGATGAGATTTAAAAAACATACCTTAGAACACATCATCACAATATTCCATCTTCCCTTGGAATTTCTCCCTTCTTCACTTCATCTTTGCTTTGAAATTCACTGCCAATATTGTGATAAGATATCACAATATTGAATGATAAAAATGATAGGTTCTTATTGTGTATTTATACCCTTCCAAGGACCTTCTTTACTTGACCTTGATCTGACTTGTAACTTCTTGTTTGCAACAACTTTTTCTCCTTTACTTGACTTTAGGGCCATCTTATAACTTCTTGACCTTATATCTGGGGATTATTGACCATGTTTTGAGGCTTCATATTTAAAAGGGAATAACTCCTCAACCATGAGGAATGGCATGGTGTTATACCTACCATTGGATATGGCTTAACAAGGACTATCAATCAATGGATATTTTTCATGTATTTGCAATGTCTTTCATACTATTTTTCTTCGATTAACTTCTGGATTCATGACCACATCTATGGGGATTCTTAACCACTTAACCATATTTCCAAGGATTATTGTATACTTATTCAAAGTGTCTTCCCATGAGGGCCATTATTAAATCTATTCCATGAGGGGATCACTTTTGAGACTTATTCAATTACAAGTAAAAAAATAAATTGGAAAGAAACTTCAATACCTGGGAGTGAATGATCTTATTTGTGATGTAGTCTTTCTAAATTCATGCCTTCGCTGATCACAATATTCTCTTTCATTTTTTCCTTCACAATGATTGAAGCTTCTTTTATGCAAGGAGGTAGAAGGTCTTCTTGGAAATGTATCTCTTCTGCATTCATTCCTCTTTGAATTTTGTTGATTATGATCCCTTCCTTTGAGAATTTTTGCATGGTTCTTACCCTTTTCTTCATTCTTCTTTTCTCGTAACCTGGAACAATTCTCTTTAAATTTCTTTACTAGAGGTGTGGATATTCCCCTCTCTTCAACACTCTTGTTTGGATTGGAATTTTCATCTTCTTTGCATGAGGAATCACCAATGTATCCAAGACCTGCTTTATTGAAGGGTGACCTTTGACGATTGAGAATATCTTCTAATACTTGAGAGCTCTTCAATTTTTTGTTGAGCTTGTCAACTTCAACCCTCAATGAGATGATTTCTTCTTCAAATTTCTCATAATCTTCTTCTTTCTTCATTACTTGTTTCGTTCTCTTTTCTTCTTCAAGTTGGATTTTAAAGGAGATGATTCTTCTTCAAGTCTTCTTTCTTGTTGATTAAATTCTTCTTCAACTTTGTTTAAGTCGTCAGATCTTTCCTTAATATTACTTGTCAACATTTCTTATCTCTTCTCTACTTCCTTTCTTAGTGATACTATTTAAGCTTCCAAACACTATTTTTCTTTCAACCGATTTTTTAGTGTTTCTTCAATCACTTTGGCGTCTTCTAGTTGAACCTTTAGCTTGATTAATTATTCCTTGAGGGACTTGTTTTCCTTCCTTTCTCCTTTTATCTCACTTAAGGAGCTGATTAGTTCTGCTTCAAGATATACTTCACCTTCTTCTTCATAATATTCTTTTGGATCTGTCTTATCTGATGAGATTCCTTCTTCTATTTCTATCTCAACATCTTCTTTATCTTGATCAACATGCTCTGGATCTGTGATAAGAGGATATTCCTTATAGTAGATATTATGTAGCTTATCCAAAAGTTCTTTGGATGAAAAAAAAATTTCCACTTTGACTTTTACAGAATTAGGTAATCCATCCAAGATAACATCCATTTATATTTTGTTGTTCCTTTTTAATTCCTTCTTGGTTGCATTCTTCAGAGGCTTCTTTGAAGCGGGGTATCCTGTAGAAACTGAATACCATACATCATACCCACGTGGCTCTAAAAATAATCTCATCCTTCTATTCCATAAGGCATAGTTATAACCATCAAACATTGGCGTTCCATTATCTGTGGACTCTATGAATTCCATGATTTGCCTTCCAATGGTTAGACTATTTCTGAAGAACCAACTTTGATACCAATTGTTCTAATATTTACCAATACTGAGAGGTTGGGGGGGGGGGTGTGGTGGGTGAATCAATATTGATCACTTTTTACCATTTTAATCATAACATGTAAACATTAAATTATCAACAATTATATTCACCTATGATTTCATTTAACATATCATAACATATAACCACATATGCATAATACACAAAAAATTTACATGGAAAACCAAATGGGAGAAAACTATGGAACAATTTTTAATATATATATTCAACATTACATTCAAAGAAATCACCAAATTCAAATATTCTCCAGCATCAACTGGAAGGAGGCACCAACCCCGTGTTTACAAGATACAACCTGAAGGAATCTAGAACTCTCTGAATTCTCCAACTCCAACTAGAAGGAGGCTTCATCCTGAAGAAAGCTATAACTCCATGAATTCTCCATGTCCACCTAGAAGAAGGATCCAACCTGAAAGAATATATGACTCCATATATTATTTGGATCCAACTAGAAGGAGGCTCCAACCCCCTTTCATTTCCCCTTCCTTCCTCCCTAAAATATAAATGGAGACTCAACATGTCATTGTTACTGTCACTGATACTAATACATCATCATCATAAAAACATATCACTGTAATTGTCATTGATACTGATACATCATCATCATCATTAAAACCCGTCACTGTAACTATCACTGATACTAATACATCATCATCATCAAAAACTAGATCCACCAAAATTGATATATCATCATCATCAAAACTGGATACACCATAACTGATACATCAACATCATCAAAAAATATACATAAACATCATAAACATGGGTCCTCTTAGAAAATGGGTCCAGATAAATATCTTATACCTAGATGGTTCCACATATAAACCCCAAAATCACTTCCTAAATTTTCATACAAGGATGCTCAGAGGATGCTCAGAACTGTACCTCAAATCTGCAAACTTGTAAGATTCACCACAAGCTCAAATTTCCATTTCTGATTATGAAAATTGGAACTTATATATTAGGATATGTTCTTGTAATACCCATGTTTCCCCTTCTTTGTAAATATAAATAGAACAGTCCAAGACACTATGGAAGACTAGATATATGTGAATCTTTGATTTGATGAACCTTTTGTAAAAAAAAAAGGTCAATGTATGTATTTTTTGTTATTAATAAAAAATGGATAAGTGTTGCATAATTGTTGAAAGGGGGGTTTTCCAAGATATACCATGGTTCTATGAGAGAGATGGTGAGGGGAAACTAGAAGTGGTTGATATGATCCCCACCAAACCAGTACCTCACTGGATTTAATTGCTCAGACCCAGAACAATCCTCTGACCCACAAATGAATTATCGGTCAGACTGGTAGATGGAAGAGTCCTCCCCAAGAGTTAGTAAGGAGATGTGGCATAGTACCCATATGAAAGACTTCTAGACTATACCAAGATATGGGGATTCGAACCCATGTAGCCTTTCTCAGGAAGACAAAAAAAGAGGTAATTTGGGGGCAGAGGAAGATCTACAAAGGGATCAAAGTCGAAAGACCAATCTCAAGAAGAGAAAAGAGTGATTGCATCTCTCTGGTTCAGGGAAGAACTGAGAAATAAGCTTGTTATGGATGCAAGAAGATTTTGGTAGCATTTTCATTCCAAGCTGATAAACAGGGCTGACGAGTGACTGTGGAAGTACTCGTATATACCTCCTTTCTTGGTACAGAGAAAACCGGTGGCCAAGATACAATGGGAGGAGGAGAGTAACCTATGTCCCTGACTGTCGTTGAGCAAGAAGAAAGAGTCTCTCTCATAGCATCATGGTCTAGATCGAGGGTGTCCAATGGTAAATCTGTTTAGGAGTATTTGTGCCTATGGTTGGGTGGAAAGATGCACCCCTTTCGGTAGCTTCATCACGAAATCTGGTTCTTTGATAAGTATTTCCATACTCAGTGTGTTGAAATGGAAATGGTGGTTGAATGCATGCATATGTTTATGACTGGGTTCTGTATTGAATGACTAAGGAATAAATGTGTATTGTCTATCTGCAAACCCATGATTTTAAATGCTCTTCTTCTTTCTTCAGCTTAGCAGCTAGAGAGCTATGGTATGTAAGTTTGCAAGAGTGTCCGGGAAGAATTTACTAGGATGCTTAAGTCCTTCCAACCTCTAGACTCTACCTTTGCAGGAATACTAAGTTCAAACCCTATGGAAGGAGGAAGCCTCCTTCAAACCTTTCACTCATGTGACCAAGGGCTCATTCCCATGTCCTTAACCCATTTCATGGCTAATAGATTAGCGCATAGCCCACAAGAGTTTTTGAAGGACCCATGTGACCAAGGTCTAGGAACCCTGTGCTAGGCCCGAAAGGAGCTAAGCCTTTATGGCTCTAGAAATCTGGGAATTCAGAGCTCGAGAGTGTTTCGACCTTACCATTTGTAAACCGACCGAAGGACACTAATTGTTATGGTTACCCACGAGTTTGACTGGCACCTGGAGGTCTCCCTAACTGAGGTAGATAGACCTATCCCATTGTTAAACCTTGATCCATTCATCAATCATGAAGTAACGCGAGCCACATATCTGAGGGCATTACGGAGTCCCATTGGCAGTTTGATCCATGCTGAGGTAAGTCGGTCAAAGTCTTACTTCAGGAGAATAAATATGTTATAACATCAAACTCCCCGAACGTTGAATTTACGAAGTGATGAGAGCCATGGATCTGGGGAGTTCGTTAAGAACCCCTCTTAACCATCTGATCAAATAGTGGAGGGACCCATGTATGGTACTTTGACAAAGTCCTGCTTCGGGAGAATGGGGCATCCATAATGTCAAAACCCCTGAAGGCCAGAGTTGTGAAGTAATGAGGACCATAGATCTAGGGACCCTTCGAGACCTCCCCTAACCATTAGATATAGACTATGGTCAACCTGAGTCTGACCACTTCGGGAGCAATGAGGAAGAGACACCATGAATCCACCAAACGTCGAAGTCACGAAGTAATGGAGGCCATATATCAAGGGATCTATGCAGATGCATATCGACCATGAGATATAAGGATGTATGAAGGCCACCAGTTCAGAGTGACGTGGCATGCTGATGTCACATAGGGTGATGTGGATCCATGTTCGATGTGCAACGTGTCACTTGGATTCATAAATTTTGTAGACCCTACATGCCCATTAAAACATGACATGTGTCACCCATATAGGGGGCATGTGTCATCTCTTCCTTGTCATGTGTACACATGGAACTTTCTTACTTGGCCCATTTGGCAAGTGGAGTGCTCGGGACCCACCTGTACTTGCCTTCGTGTTTAGCATGTCACCACTTGTGAGGGTGGACCCTTCGGGAGTTTGAAACTTCGGGACTCCATAGGTTTGGGATGAAATGTCATGGGTAAGTCGAAAGGCTTGAAGGCCGAAGCCACGTGGAGATATTCTAGACTCCTTTGGGAGTTCAGGAGTTTGGGACTCCGAAGGATAGGTGTGCAAAAAGGAGAAGAGACATTCAACGCCGAAGTGTCGAACACCAAACTTCCCTCTAAATCATGTGTTAAATGAAGACTGTGTCTCACTGTTGGATTGAACAATGGACAAACCTCCCTGTGAAAGTAGGAACTTGGGGATGATACAAATGAGGTGGAGCCACATGGGCTCCACATGGACCATGTCTGATAAATTCCTAAAGAACTTCGAGAGGCCATAACTTGAAATCCAGATCTCGGTTTTGAGTCTGGTAGTGGTCATTAGAGAGCTACAATTGAGTAGAAGAGGATGGATATCTCAGAGAGATGTTTCAATATGACTAAAGTAAGAAAGTGTTTGATGCCCCATCCCTAGAAAGGGTACTTAGGGGTTGAGTGTGTTACAAATTGGTATCAGGGCAAGGTAAAAAAAATTGGACTACTTGAGCTCATGAATGAATCACATAAAAATATTCTTAGAGACCTTTAAGGGTAACACCTTATCTTACCTAACTCCTAAGAGGATTATTTAAACCTCTACTAAAGAGAGGAATGAAATTTTATGTTGTTGTATATGTTTTGAAAAAAAAAAATTGAACTGTGTGTTGTTCATAAAACTAGTAGATCATTAACTAACAGAGAAAGTTTTATAAACACTTAAACAGTCATTGGACCACAGGAAAACTACAACATAAAGGATGGTGACACACCATGAATTGGGGGAAATATCCCACAATAGAGAGGAATAATTTGATGAAAGGAGGGATGTGGAAACCTCTCTAGATTTGGATGAAACTGTAAGAAGCCTCATGGAAGAATTAAATAGTTGTAAGGCTTGTTATCACACAATTTGTACTTGTCAAAAATCCAAAGGCAAGTGAACAGTAAATTGGCATAACAAGAGGTTTTCCTATCACTATCACCTAAATAATACACCTCTTTCCCTTGAGGGGTGAAATCCCATGGGAGACGTCCCCGGTGACTTGGGGTTTTGAGAAGGAAAAGGTAATAGTATCAAGAAAATTTCTTCCCCTCTCTCAAGTCACATTGATCAGAAACTCCCAAAGGTTTAATAATATGAAGCAAAGATATGCTTAAGTGTACGTACCCAAAACAAGACAGCAAGAAAACACTATTTGCAAGTAACAATTGATATTAGTTCTTTGTAAAACCTTGCAATTTCAATAAAAGCAATAAGTTGATATACAAGATGAAGAAAACATAAATTTATAACAACAATGTATATATAATTATAGCTTCACAATTATGCCTTAAACAAGCTTAAAAAATGACCCAAAATGGTAACCTAGAATTAGCAATATTCTATCATTTGTCGGAATCTAAGAAGGCAATGTAAGAATCAAATTTAACACTTTCTTTTAGGAGCTTTTACTGTTGTAATATATGGCTGTAGCTTACTTTTGTAACAATAAAAAGAATGTTATTAAGTTAGTCTAATGTAAGATTATGAATGGTTAACAAATAGCTTGAGGTAGATGGTTTGAGGGTTGTTTTCATCAATCAATCAAATGTAAGGTATAAACCAGTGTCTTTAGGGTTAATGGAGTCACTTTTCCAACAACAAACATGGAGGAAAAAAATGATAATATGTGAACTAAAGACAAGAGGGAGGATGGTTGAGGTGTTGGTAACTCAAGGCCTCAATCATCAAACCCTAGAAGGAAAATGGCTACTAGGAAGTAGGTGAATCTAGGCCCTAGTGATTTTCCTTCTTCTTTAGCTCAAGCTTGAGATAAATAAAATCTTAATGAAGCAGTGGTGTTAGAGTGATACAAAGGTAAGGCTCTAGCACATGCTTCAATGGAGATGTATTCTAGAAAAATAAAGTAGGTGGATATCTATTGAGATAAGGACAATAACATGTCCTTATTCTCCTAGGGTTTCACACTGGAAATTTCATAATCTTAGTAAATGCAAAGTAAAAGATACCATAACCATTCAAAGAAAAAATAATTGCATATTTTCACTTTCATTCACCAAGAACAATCTAGTAACATCCCTAGTTCAATACTTTCCACCATGAAAATGCCAAAATACACCAAAATAAGCCTCCTCCAAGAGTTGCACACCACTTAATTTCAGCGAATAAGCCTTAAAGAGGCCAAATTTCAGACCTCACACTTGTGTGAGTGAAAGATGATGAAAAAATGAGTCTTAACTCTCTATTTATACAATATCAATGACCTTTAATTACAAATTAGGTAAAAAAAGGGCGACATGGCCAGTTACATCAAATATCCAGTTTTTTACATAAAATTGACAAATTAAACCCTAAAATGTGTAGAAGGGGTGAATTCATGCCCTTATAGGGTGATGTTGGGCCTCATAAGTGAGATGTTGGCCTCCATGAGAAAAATGTTGGGCCCTCCAAGGCCTCTGGATCATGCCACACATGCCACTTGGTACCAAAATGCCTTCATCATGTCGATATGATGTTGGGTGACATAAAGGGTCACAATGGTGACATCATGGACCTCCCAAGGCCAATGTTCAGGGGGGAAGGAAAGACCCCCCTGGGTCCAGGCTTGCTAAGGTATCTCTAGTGGAACATCCTTCTTTCTCTTTGGTGCAAGCCTCTGGTATGTGTCTTCCTCTGGTTGGGGTCTCATCATCCATCTGGTGGGATTTTATCCCCATGGAGGTCCGAGCTAATAATCTCCCCATATGTACCTGTCCGTCGGGTGTGGTCCTGCAGCAACAAAAAGTACACCCTCCATGGGATCATAAGTCATAGGGATCATAGCAATGTCAATCACATATAATTATCAAGTTATCAAAACATGTGCATAAACCCTCACTTTTCCCAGACAAGTGCTCAAAAATGTTATGTTATTCTACAAGCTAGGTTTGGAGAGGGTTCCAGGACATCCTATTGGGCTAATTCTCATTAGGTGTGGGGTGTTTTCAGGTGAATACCAATCTAGGTCATGTAAGTTCATGAGATGATGTGGGGGATGTTTGGACAAGGGGCACAGTGATGACAGGGAAATGTAGATCTTACCTGTGGGTGCCTTTGAAGAGGGTGAGTCACACCTTGTCATGGATAAAATTGTTTCCTATCCCATTCAATTCCTTTTAAATTTTTATCTTATTTCTTTTTATTTTAAGAGAATAGTTGGGGGACACTGCACTGGCGTGGTGACCAGTAGTGATAGTGTTACCCACAAGAATTTAACTAAGATGAGAAGGATGGATCATGATGAGAACCCATTTCTCTTGGATTCCACCAAGAGCCACTACCATGGTGTGGTGACCAGATGAATAATAGTGTCATACCACTACATGCCCATGGACCTAATAGGTTGGCTCGTGATGAGACCCCCTATCTACGGACTAGGTCTTGAGCTTTATCCTTTTATGGGTCCCCTCTTTTCTTGCTGAGATGCCTTTTATTGCTTTCTCAGGGATCCCTGGGTGAAGCATCTCAAGGGTTGGTCTTTGAATTTTAACTTTTTCCAACTATTTTTACCCTCTGGGTTTTTAGCCCCTTCTTCCCACAAGGAAAGGTACAACCCTTACTAGCTTGGAAAAATCAATGCCTAAACCAATATAGGGGATAGATGAGAGGGAAGATGATGAAAAGTGATAAGTATGGAAGGAATGGATGATGACCTTTCATAAACCCACCAAGTGGCAACTCACTCCTAAGGGAACCAACTTGCTAGGGAATTATTTCATCCCCCCCAAGTATGGAAAATTCAAAAGGCATAAATTCCAAGCACACATCATGAAGCAAAAGAAAATTAAATGCACATATTCAAATGCTTTGAGAATCAGAGTGACACATACCATGATATCCAAACTCATTATCTCATGGAGCAAGACCCATTGCTACTACAGAACTAGACTAATGGGATGGATGTTGCTGCTACTGACAGAATGGAGGCGCTGAAGAGGAAAATATGGGCCCTCCAGGGCCAATCTCAAGTCAATATGGCCCTCGGTACTCCATTTCTAGGACTTGTGGGCCTCGAGACATAATATCCTTAGTTATCCATAGGATAGGGGATAACATCTGGCTCTAACTCGGGGACATGTGATCATTGTAGAGAGCATGAGAACTTCAACATCTTTGGTATGACCTGTGACCTATTAGATCTCAACATAAACAATTAGTAATCATTTGGGGTGGTGATATCACCCTTGGCTCATATATAATAAAATGAAATACAAGTAATCAACATGGATGATTTTAGGGGATAAATTTTGCTCATGGGCTAATTTTCCATGGTTTTTTCAAAAACGAGATTCGCTATTTTAAAAATGATTCGCCCAAATTCTATAGGATAAAATTATTTTACCTTAAAAATCGCCAAAATTTTATAAAAACTATATAAAATCCTTAGAAATTTGAATATTTTTACAAAATATAGCCAAACATTTATAGTTGGCATATGAAGGATTAGTAAGATTCGCCAAGGTTTCTACATTTTAAAATATATTTCCATCCTTAAAATCATCCCGAGTAATCAATCATATATACAAATGGAAATAGAACTACTCTATTATGAAATGCATATGGTATATACAATGAATGCAAATTTCTACATACTTACCTCTACTTACATGTTGGTTGAATGCTAGGTGTAGTCAAATAGCCATTGAAACCATCCTAGAAATGTCTCATAATACATTCCTATGTGCTTCATCATAAACCAAAACAATGACAAGTCAAGCACAAAAATAACATGAGTTAGAAAATGTAGTGTATCATCGAAAATCATAAAGTCTAGCTCATGGAGGTGGGAGGGAGGGAAAAAATCATGCCAATTCACACCTTTAGGAAAGTTCTCAATCCATCTCAAAAAGGGATCATGAAAAATCAAAGGTTCAATAGACTGACTCAAAGAGTCTGGGGTTTGGATACCTTGGATGTCTTCACAATATGAGGTCTGGGAAGGAACTAGTAAGAACCTAGAGGATGACTGAAAATTTCTTAACAGAAGGATGAAAGACTTAGATAATAAACTTCCTTTTAAGGTATTCAACCTACCCTTGGATTCTAAAAGAAGGTTTTTCTCAGGATAAAACTCAAAACAAGGGACATGTTTCCCAGCTACACCCTTAATGACATAGCGAGGTAAAGTAATCGAAGGGGGCTGGAGAATTTTGTCACTAGTACCCTACTTTATGAAATAAATGTCCTCATCTATATCAAGATCTAAGCACAATGATCATTGATAATATTATTCATAATATAAATCCAAGTGCTCAAAGGAGTACTCATCGAAATCTTCAAGGTATGACTGAAAATCATTAGGAGAAAATAGAACTAGGTCATCCTTGGAGATGTCTGTAACTATATCATTTCCTTGTTGCCAAATGTCAAAATCATTAGTAACCTCATATGATAGTTGTAGAGGAAAAACTTGTAAATTTCCTTCCACATCATATATGGGATCCTCATTAGAACCAATAACATCCCACTTATGTCTTCCAACATGTATGAACCCATAAATATGATCAACAACATTACTACCTTTATGAGAACATACAGGATTTAAGGAATTCAAGGGATCCTCTAGTACTTCTTCACTTTCCAAATCATAAAACAAAACATCATCAAAATATTGGAAAGGGAAATAACTTAACATGTTCACTTTTTTTTGTAAAGGAGCATCGATGGATTGGATGGCTTCATCAAATGGAAGAAGGTCTAGTACAACATCACAAAGACTCATCTCTTCGTCTTCATCAGAAAAAGAAGGAACTAGCTCTTTCATGGGTTCCTTTACTTATTCACCATTTGAATCATAGAACAAAGTGTCATCAAGAAATTGGAAAGGAAAATGACTCACCTCATTCTCTTCATCTTATGCAGGAGAGATAGGATCTTGGAGAGCTTCATTGGATGGAGGAGCGGTTACTAGTGCTTCATCCACATAATTCCCTTTTCTAGTTAAATCTTCATTGCATTCTATTGAATCATGGGAAATATATTTCTCCTCTTCAAGTGGTTGACAAATTTCTTCATAAATTTCTCCTTCTATATCAAAGGGTTATTGGTATTGAGAATTGTACACATCCCTGAGATCTTATACAATATTATTGGTGAATCCTTCATTCTCCGGGGCTACTGTGATATTCTTAAGGGCATATTCATATGTCAGTCATTGTGGTTTCACAAACTTAATAAACCTACTGATGAGGTATACAAAATATGATATACCCCTATCTTCACAACAGCTCTTAAACCAGTCTTGCAAAAAATATGGCAGATAAAGTATGAATAATTTTACCAAAACATCCTTCCCTCCCAATTCTATCTCACTTATATGCTTCAAGAATTCTACAATATGATAAATTGGGAGGCCTCCAAATCTTGGAGATTTGTTTAATCATTTTGTATCAAAATAATTCGAGTATCCTTGAAAACGTTTGAAATTAACAGTTGAATACACTTGTTCCTAGGGCGCCATGATCCCATAACTTGGAAATATCATAGAATTGAGAGTAAGGTGGCACCTTGGAAAAGATCAGTGGAGTTGCCAGATAATTTTATTGAAACTATCAAAGGTATTAAGGGATCACCCTCAGTGGAGTTGTCAGGTAAGTTTGTAAAATAAAGGCTTTTGAGGAAAGGCTTACTGGAAAGTGTCTTCTCTAAGGAGAATTGACTCATTGTTCCCTGACAACGATGCCAAAATGTTATCGCACAATTTGTACTTTCCAAAAAGCCAAAGGTAAGTGAAAAATAAATTGGCGTAACAAGAGGTTGTCCCATCACTGTCACCTAAATAAGACACCTCTTTCTCTTTAGGGGTGAAAGCCCAGGGGAGACGTCCCCGGTGACCTAGGGTTTTGAGAAGGAAAAGGTAATAGTATCAAGAAAATTTCTTCCCCTCTCTCAAGTCACATTGATTAGAAAGTCCCAAAGTTTTAATAATATGAAGCCAATATATGCTTAAGTGTACCTTCCCAGAATAAGACAACAAGAAAACATTATTTTCAAGTAACAATTGATATTAGTTCTTTGTAAAACCTTGGACTTTCAATAAAAGAAATAAGTTGATATACAAGATGAAGAAAACATAAATTTATAACATCAATGTATATATAATGATAGCTTCACAATTATGCCTTAAACAAGCTTAAAAAATGACCCTAAATGGTAACCTAGAATTAGCAATATGATAGCATTTGTCGGAAGCTAAGAAGGCAATGTAAGAATCAAATTTAACACTTTCTTTTAGGAGATTTTACTGCTATAAAATATGGTATTATATTACTTTTGTAACAACAACAAGAATGTTAGTAAGTTAGTCTAATCTAAGGTTAGGAATGGTTATCAAAGAGCTTGAGGTATATGGTTTGAGGGTTGTTTTCATCAATCAATCAAATGTAAGGTATAAACCAGTGTATTTAGGGTTAATGGAGTCACTTTTGCAGTAGTAATATTGAAGTAAAAAAATGATAATATGTGAACTAAAGACAAGAGGGAGGATGGTTGAGGTGTTGGTAACCCAAGGCCTTAATCATCAAACCCTAAAAGGAAAACAACTACTAGGAAGTAGGTAACCCTAGGCCCTAGTGATTTTCCTTCTTCTTTAGCTCAAGCTTGAGATAAATAAAATGTTAATGAAGCAATGATGTTAGAGTGCTACAAAGGTATGGCTCTAGCACATGCTTCAATGGATATGTCTTCTAGCAAAATCAAGTAGGTGGATAGTGTTTGAGATAAGGACAATAACATGTGCTTATTCTCCTAGGGTTTCACACTAGCAATTTCATAGTCTTAGTAAATGAAAATTAAAAGATACCATAACCATTCAAAAAAGAAAAATTTCATATTTTCACTTACATTCACCAAGAATAATCTAGTAACATGCCCTAGTTGAAGACTTTCCACCTTGAAAATGCCAAAATACACCAAAAGAAGCCTCCTCCAAGAGTTGCACACCACTTAATTTCAACCAATAAGCCTTAAAGAGGATGAATTTCAGACCTCACACTTGTGTGAGTGAAAKATGATGAAAAAATGAGAGTCTAACTCTCTATTTATACAATATCATTGACCTTTAATTACAAATTAGGTCAAAAAAGGTCGACATGGCTAGTTACATCAAATATCCATTTTTTTACATAAAATTGACAAATTAAACCCTAAAATGCGTCTAAGGGGTGATKTCATTCCCTTCTAGGGTGACATTGGGCCTCATAATTAAGACATTGGTCTCCATTAGAAAAACATTAGTCCCTCCAAGGCCTACGGATCATGCCACATGTGTCACTTGGCACACAACTACCTCTATCATGTCCATCTGACATTGGGTGACGTCAAGAGTCACAAGGGTGACATCATGGGCCTCCCAAGGCAAACATTCAGGGGGGAAGGAAAGACCCCCCTGGGTCCAGGCCTTCCAAGGTGCCTCTAGTGGAACATCATTCTTTATCTCCGATGTAAGACTCTGGTATGTGTCTTCCCCTAGCTGGGGTCTCAACATACATCTGGTGGGATTTTATCCCTATGGAGGTCTTAGCTAATTATCTTCCCATTGTTACACATTATTTTTGTCATACCTATGATCGTTAATGATGTAAACCTATCTGTTTCCTTCAGAGGGGTCAGTGGCCTAAGTTCCTGAAGAGAGAAGGGAGAAGAACTTTTCCTGAGAAAAGAAGTTGCATTTTCCTTTGTGGAAAAACCCTATAAGAAAGGAAGTTCGCAGGTTTCTATATAGGAAGGGTGCGAGAATGCTTGATTCTCATAGGTTGCAAAATATATGGGTTGTGAGATGTTCGTAGGTTGCTCTATAGGCAGGGTGCGAGAATGCTTACACATGGGAAAAACAAGTGTTTTCTTGAATCTTCTAGAAGGAGAAACTTCCATGGTGAGGTGGCATCTGAATGGTTTGGATCTTACTCGCTTTCATGATTTAGTGGGATCATCCTAACCTCCTCACATTATCCTCTTCAACTTATAAAAGTTGAGGAGTTGTCATGGAGAAATTTAGCTTTGGTTAGCTTGGAGCTTTTGGGATTGGCTAACTTGGATTTGGCTTGGAATTATTAGCTTGGTTAGAGTGGTTTTGAGTTTTGCCTTTGTCAATATAGATTGTGAATACTATCAGATCTGTACTCTCAGAATTCTTGGAGTGAAAGTGTGTGGGGCACAAAGGATAGTTGGAAGGGACCTTACGACATCAAGGCCATGGTTGTAATCTCTCTTTCACATTTAATATGATACAGTAATACGATTCGTTCCTATAAAGCTTGTTGTGTTTTATTGTATGATTCCTTGATCACATACATAGGTTTATATTGAGTTTATGCTATTACTATCACTTTGGTTGGTTGCATTCTTTTGCAGGATCATCATTGTATGAGTGTTGGAACGGATCTAGGATGGCGATGGCGAGAGGAAGCAACATTTAAATGGTATGTCACCCATCCTTCTTTAGTTAGTAAATTCAATATTTGAAACTTAAGGAAAGCGTCATGTTCTATCCTGTTTTGTTCTAGATCCAGGTGGATCTAGGGAGATTTGTTAGAGTCCACACCTACCGATTAGTCCGAGAACACCCATATGTACATGTTCATCAGGCATGGTCCTACAACAACAACAAGTATGCCCTCCATGGGATCAAAAGTAACAGGGATCATATCAATGTCAATCAAATATACTGATCAAGTTACCCAAACATGTGCATAAAACCCCCCTTTTCCTGGACAATTTCTCAAAGACATTATGTTATTCTACAAGCTAGGTTTGGAGAGAATTCCAGGACGTCCTATTGGGATAATTCTCCTTAGGTGTGGGTTGTTTTCAGGTGAAGACCAATCTAGGTCATCTAAGTGCATGAGATGGTGTGGGGGATGTTTTGGCAAGGGGTGTAGTGATGATAGGGAAATGTAGGTATTAGCTATGGGTGCCTCTGAAGAGGGTGAGATGCACCTTGTCATGGATGCAATTGTTTCCTAGACCATTCAATGCCCTTTTACTTTTTATCTTATTTCTTTTTATTTCAAGAGAATGGTTGGGGGACACTGCCCTGACGTGGTGACTAGTAGTGAAAGTGTTACCCACAAGCATTTCACGAAGATGAGAAGGTTAGCTCGTGATGAGACCCCATTTCTCTTTACTATGCCACCAATATCCACTACCCTAGCATGGTGACTAGATGAATAGTATTGTCATACCGCTACATGCCCATGGACCTAATAGGCTGGCTCAAGATGAGACCCCCCATCCACCAACTACGTCTTGATTTTTATCCTTTTATGGGTCCCCTCTTTTCTTGCTGATAAGCCTTTTATCGCTTTCTTGAGGATCCCTGGGAAAAGCATCTCAAGGTTTGATATTTGGATTTTAACTTTTGCCAGCTACTTTTACCCTCTCAAACTTTATCGCCTTCTTCCCACAAGGCAAGGTACAACCCTTACTAGCTTGGAAAACCCAATGCCCGAACCAATGTAGGGCATAGATGAGAGGGAAGATGATGAAAAGTGATAAGTATGGAAGGAATGGATGATAAGTATAAGTAGAAATGATGAAAAGTCATAAGTATAAATCCACCCAATGGAAACTCACTCCTAAGGAAACCAACTTTCTAGGTAATTTTGTCATCCCCCACAGGTATGGACAAGTAAAAAGGCATAAAGTCCAAGCATACGTCATGAAGCAAAATATAATGAAATGCACATATTCAAATTCTTTGAGAATCAGAGTGACACATACCATGATACCCAAACTCATTACCTCATGGAGCAAGACCCACTACTACTTCAAAACCAGGTCGATCAGATGGATGTCATTGCTATTGACAGAATGGAGGCATTGAAGAGGAAAATATGGGCCCTGCAAGGCCAAGCTCAAGTCAATATGTCTCTTGGTACTCCATGTCTAGGACCTGTGGGCCTCGAGACATAAACTTCTTATTTATCCCTAGGATAGGAGATAACAAGGTTGACAATGAAAGGTTGATAAAAGAGCGGGAAAAACAAACTAAAATTAATGCAGTTCTACTGCAGATCTTATCAAATATACAAAGGTAGTTGCAACATGGACCAACAACCAGTCATGTGGACATACATCATACAAATAAAACACAGAGTCCACCTAAGATATGAAATAATGGCCATGAAAGTGTTCACACAAGGAGGAGCACCTCCAAGAAGGCCCAACATGGAGCCAAGATACACTCATTAGAAGAATCCTCTGGTGAGGAAATTGAAAACTCCAAGGAATCTTCTAGTAGAAAAATTAGTTTGCATTCCTAGAGAAAAAGAAAGAAGAGGAAGCATTCCAAGAGCCATGACCCTGAAGAGTTCAAGAAAGCCAAACCACCCACTTTCGATGGAGAAATTAAGAAGGGGGAAGAAGAAAAAGTTTGGCTTCTTGGATTGAAGAATTACTTCAGAGTCCATGACTACTCTGAAAATTTAAAAGTATGAATAGCCATTTTTAACCTGAATATATGGAAAGGCCTCCATTTGGTGAGAGGACCTTAGGAATGTGAAAGGAATTCATGAGAAGGAATTGTCATGGAAACAATTTGAGAAATACTTCAAGAAGAAGTATTTTTCAGAGAAATACGTCTATGGGAAGACCAAGGAATTCTATGAACTCAAGTTGGGATAACTCACAATAGAGGAATATATCAATAAATTACTTGAGTTGATAATGTATGTGCCATACATCAAGGATGAAAAGGTAAATATGAAATGATTTATTAGTGGACTTCCTCAGTACTTCTGGGACATAAATTAATTTGATGAGCCAAAGACCTTATAAGACACTATTCGGAAGGCAAGGTATTTCTATGAGAAATTCGAGAATAAGACAAAACCTTATGAGGACTGGAAGAATAAACGTATTTCGGGATTCAAGAAGAAGGTGTTCAAACCCTCAAGATTCAAGAACCATGGAAAAGGTTTTAATATGAGCCTTCCTACTAAAAGTATATATCAGGAAAATTTCCCCTCTTACAGTGGAAACAAACCCTTTGGAGCAGCCTCATGTGATACTAATAGCACAAAGAGAGAACCATTTAAACGTTGGGGTTTTGGAGAAGAACATCTGCTAAGGGACTGCCCATATATGCAACAGAACAATAGGAGGGTCTACAAAGTCCAAGAAGCTAACATAGTCAATGATGTGGCTAGGAGCATGCCACATATTTATGTAGCCTTGGATAATAGACAATATGACCACCAAGATTCAGTGGTGGAGATGGAAGGTATGATTTCAACCCATCTAGTTTCCATTTTAATTGACCCTAGTTTTAATTTGAGTTATGTTTCCCCTCAAACCATTGAGAAATGTAAATTGGAATAAGTTAAACATGCTAAATCATGGCTGGTACAACTAGCCACTAGAACCAAAATAAAAGTAACAAAGGTCATACCAACATGCCAATTCATTATGAGTGGATTACCCACCCAAGCAACCTTAAACATGCTCCCTTTAGGATCTTATGACCTGCTGATTGTCATGGACTGGTTGGATGCCCATAAAACCAAGTTGGATTGTTACAATACAAATTTGGAGTGTGAAGATGAAGAAGGGAGAAAGGTAACCCTACAAGGGATTCAAAAGTCTATCTCAGTGAGACAAATATCAACCCTTCAAGTGAAGAAGTATTGTCGAAAATGATTCCCTTTATATGCAATACAAGTGTTGGACTCTGTCGAGAATAATAAACCCAGTCTAGAGGACCATCCCATATTAGGAGAGTATAAAGATGTTTTTCTAGAAGAGGTACCAGGTCTACCTCCAAGAAGAGATATTGACTTTTCAATATAACTTGCATCAAGAGTGGTGCCAGTGTCTATAACACCCTAGAGAATGAGTACACCAGAGCTAGTTGAGCTCAAACTACAACTAAAGAAAATGATGGACAAAGGTTACATTCGGTCTAGTGTGTCTCCATGGGGAGCACCAACCTTGTTTATGCAAGATTTAATTACTTTAGGTCTAGATACCATCATTTATGAATTAAGGATGAATACATCCACAAAACAACCTTTAGGACAAGATATGGTCACTATTAATTTGTGGTGGTGACGTTTGGTATAACCAATGCACTAACCACTTTTATGTGCTTGATGAATAATGTACTTAGTAAATTCTTAGACAGATTTGTATTGGTTTTGATTGATGATATACTAATATATTCAAAGAATAGGGAAGAGCATGAAGAACATCTTAAGATAGTACTTCAAGTACTAAGAGAACATCATCTCTATTCTAAGTTTTGTAAGTGTGAATTTTTCCAGAAACAAGTCCATTACTTAGGCCATGTTATTTCTAAAGAAGGGGTGGCAGTCGATCCTGACAAGAACAAAGCCATTATGGATTAGCATACCCCAAAGGATGTAACTAATATCAGGTCCTTTATGGGCCTATCAGGATACTATAGGAGGTTCATAAAAGGATTTTCCAATATTGGTTTCTTAATCACTTCCCTTTAGAAAAAAGGAGTTAAATTCCTTTGGACATCAAAATGTGGAGAGAGATTTCAAGAGTTGAAATACCTTATAACTAATGCACCTATGTTGAAGATTGCAGACCCAAACAAGGACTTCCTTGTGTGTACAGATGCCTGCAAAGAAGGACATGTAATTTTCTATGAATCCAGAAAATTGAATGAGCATGAAATCAATTACGTGACCCATCATCTAGAATTGGTTTTCATAGTGCATGCTTTAAAAATGTGGAGACATTACCTCCTTGGTAGAATATTTGTGCTTATGACAGACCATTATGGGTTGACATATCTATTTTATCAACCAAATCTCAATGCTAGACAAGCTAGACAGATGGCTCTCCTTAGTGAATTTGATTTTGAAATCAAACATATCAAAGGAAAGGAAAATAGAGTGGTTGATTCCCTTAGAAGAAGTATCAAAGTGATTCACTTGGAAACTATAATCACCTGTGAAACGAACGTCAAGGAGAGAGTCAAAAGTGCACAAGAAACATATGCATTTTTCAATACTGTAAAATCATACTTGGAACAAGAGCCCACATGGATGAAGTACGAGGGTTATCAATTGTTGAATGATGGCTTGCTAACTTACAAAGGTAGGTTATATATTTTGAATTATGACAACTTGAAGAGGTTCATGATGGATGAAATACACAAAATACTATATACTGGTCATCCTGGTTATCATAAGATGATCACAACCACTAGGAAACTGTTTTATTGGTTGGGACTAAAGAAGGACATAGTTGATTACTTGGATAAATGTCTAGAATGTCAACAGGTTAAGGAAGAACACTGACATCCACCAGAGTTTTTGCAACCCCTACCAATCCCATATTGGAAACGAGAAACCATCTCCATGGATTTCATCACAGGATTACCAAAATCAGCCAAACAACATGATGCCATCATGGTAGTGGTGGAAAAATTGAGCAAGGTTTTCTCACTTCATTCCCGACAAGTCAACTTGCAAGGAAATAGATATTATCGATATTTTCATGAAAGAAATATTTAGGCTGCATGGCATGCCTAAGGAGATCATATCTAACAGAGATACAAAATTTACTTCAAGCTTTTGGAAATCTTTATTTGTTGGTTTTGAAACTAAATTGCTATTTAGTACAACCTATCACCCTCAAAATGATGGGAATACAGAGAGGGTAAACCAAGTTTTAAAGGACATGTTGAGGATGTATGTAATGCATCAGCCTAAGAAGTGAGAATACTACCTACCACTGGTATAGTTTTCCTACACCAATGGCTATCAAGATTCGTTAAAGATGAGTGCTTTTGAGGCCCTCTATGGTAGATAGTGAAAGATTCCAATCAGTTGGGATAACCCAATAGATAAAATTACAATTAGGCTAGACATTCTAAAAGAAATGGAACAACAAGTAATTCAGATAAAGGAGAATCCAAAAATATCTCAGGATAGACAAAAAAAACTATGCATACCGAAAGAGGACACCTAGAGAGTTCAAAACAAAGGATCATGTGTATCTCAGAGTTAGAACTAGGAAAAGCTCCTTGAGAATGGGAGCTTGTGCCAAGATGGAACCTCATTATTGTGGACCCTTTTAAATTTTGGATAGAGTGGGATTGATAGCATATAGATTAGTGCTTCTTCCTATAGTGAAGGAACATAATGTTTTTCATGTTTCATTATTGAAGAAATATGTACATTATTCTAATCATATAATTGAATGGTCTATGATTTAGGTGGAACTAGAGGGGTAATTACTGCCAGAACCTCAACACATAATAGACATGAAGGAAACTCCACTCAGGAATAAAACCATTGCATAGGTCTAGGTCAAGGTGTAGTGGAAACACTTTGGTCCAGATGAAGCTATATGGGAAATGGAGGATGCCATGAAACATGCATATCCATTTTTGTTTACTTCTGTACATACAGAGCACATCGACAGGTAGAACATCGAGGACGATGTTCCTTTAAGGGGAAGTGGATTGTAATACCCTTGTTTCCCCCAATTTTTAAATATAACTATAACTGGCCAAGAGACTATGGTAGACTAGATATATGTGAATATTTGATTTGATGAACCTTTTGTAGAAAAAAGGTCAATATTGTATGTATTTTTTGTTATTAATAGAAAATGGATAAGTGTTGCATAACTGTTGAAAGGGGGGTTTTCCAAGATATACCATGGTGCTATGATAGAGATGTTGAGGGGAAACCAGAAGTGGTTGAGATGACCCCCACCAAACCAGTACCACACTGGATTTAATTACTTAGACTCAGAAAAATCCTCTGACCTAGAAATGAATTACCATTTAGACTGGTAGCTGGAAGAGTCCTCCTCAAGAGTTAATGAGGAGATGGAGAAGAGTACGCATCTACAAGAATTCTAGACCTGAACACGAGCTAGGGATTCATGCCCACATGACCTTTTTGAGTAGTACAATAAAATAGGTAATTCATAGGCAGAGGAAGATCTACGAAGAGAGCAGAGTTGAAAGGCCAATCTCGAGAAGAGAAAAGAGAACTTGCAACTATCTGGTTCGAGGAAGAATTGGGAAATAAGATTGTTCTGGATGCAAGAAGTTGTTGGTATCATTTTCAATCCAATATGATAAACGGGGCTGATGAGTGACTGTGCAAATACTCATGCATACCTCCTTTCTTAGTACAAAGAAAAATGGTGGCCAAGATACAATGGGAGGAGGAGAGTAACCTCTACGCCTGACTGTCATTGAGAAAGAAGAAAGAGTCTCTCTCATAGCATCATGGTCTATCTTGGCAATGGCCAGTAGTAAATCTATTCAAGAGTGGTTGTTCCTATGGTTGGGTGGAAACATGCACCCCTTTCAGTAGTCACTTCACAAACTCTGGTTCTCTGATAAGTATTTTTAGACTCTTTGTGTTGAAATGGAAATGGTGGTTGAATGCATGTATATGTTTATGATTAAGTTCTGTATTGAATGATTAAGGAAGAAATTTGTATTGTCTATCTGTGAACCCATGCTTTTGAATGGTATTATGCTTTCCTCATATTAGCAGTTAGAAAGCTATGGGATGTAAGTTTGCAGGAGTGTCGAGGAAGTATTTACTAGGATGCTTAAGTCATGTCAATCTATAGACTCTACCTTCACAGGAATACTAAGTTAAAAACCTATGGAAGGAGGACGCCTCCTTTATAACTTTCACTCATGAGACCAAGGGCTCATGCTTGTGTCCTTAACCCATTTCATGGCTAAGATATTAGCACGTATCCCACGTCAGTTTTCGAAGGACCCATATGACCAAGGTCTGGGAACCCTGCGCTAGGCCCGAAAGGAGCTAATCCTTTATGGATTCCAAAACTCTGGGAATTTAGAGCTCTAGATTGTTTTGACCTTACCATTTGTAAATGGGCCAAAGGAAATTGATTGTTATGGTTACCCACGAGTTTGAACGACTCATGGCGATCTCCCTAACCAGGGTAGATAGACTTGCCCCACTATTAAACCTTGATCCATTCATCAATCACGAAGTAACGTGAGCCAAAGATCCGAGGGAGTCCCCTTGGCCATTGGATCCACACCAAGGTAAGTCTAGCGAATTCCTACTTTGGGAGAACAAAGATGTTATAGCATCAAACTCCCCAAATGCCAAAGTTACAAAGTGATGAGATTCATGGATCTGGGGAGTCTGTTAAGAACCCCTCTTAACCATCTGATCAAATAGTGGAGGGACTTGTGTCGGTGAAGTCCCGCTTCGAGAGAACAGAGTTGTAAATGTGTTGAACCTGCACAAAATAGATCTAGCTAAACAATAATACACACATTGTAGAGAGAATTGGAGAAAGAAGAAGAAGGAGAGAAAGAATGGAATAATTCTCATTAACTATTTCCACACTCAGAGAGTGAATAATTTACAATATATATAGGCTACATAAGTAACTAATGAGCCATAGTGGTGGTCTAGAGTGATCTGGACACACACCAACAGTTACAAGAGTAAACTGCCACCTAGTCTAGTCTCTTAGGCAGTTACGGGAGTGAACTGCCACCTAGCTGAGTTAACTAGTCAACTAGTCTTCAGTTAACTGGCTGAACAAAGAGTAGTGAGTTGGTGATGATCTCAATGTTGCATGGTGACAAAACCAATGCAACATCTAAACTCAACTCAACTAGCCAAACTAAAGTGTCAACTGAAAGAAAATATTCTCAAGGTGGAATATTCTCCCCTAAAATATAGAAGACTTGATAATGACTAATTATGACTAATAAACAAGGAAAAACCTTAGGAAAAATAAATTCTAGGTGTGTGTGAAGTAACTCCAACACCCCCCCTGAACATCACTATGGTGAAAATAAA
>JASDQU010103490.1:471550-505864 GCA_032191745.1 Picea mariana | reverse complement strand
AAGAATGATATTATAAACCATGGGCACCATGGTCTAGTTAAGTTGAGAAAATAACTTAGAAAAAACAAATATGGGAAAAAGAGGAGGCATAACTACTTTCCTAATGCATATTTATAAGATGGAAAGGAAACGGGTAAAGAAGCACAGATTCATTAGCTTACTCAAAATTATATAAGACAAAAAATGAAGAATAGAAACATAACATAACTTGCTTAAATCAATTATTAACTAATGGCTATAGCCTCATTCTTGATTTCATAATGAATCCAATAGTTTGCTCAACAAATAGTAGTTTCGATGTTGGGGACTATAGAAGTCTTAGATCTTAAAAAACCATTATATTAGTCAAAAAATGCACCAAAGGTTAGGATTACAAAGAACATTATCTTAGGATTTCTTATTGTCCTCTACAGATCCTGCTACTTAGATAATGCTTACAATAAGAATGAGAATGAAGGATATGAGAAGTATAAGGAAGAGAGATCCATTTGCTACTACAAAATTGTGATTCTCCAGGAATACATTCAAATTCTAGTGACTTGGATATATGTTTTTCACTCTTCACTTGCAAAAAATTAAGCTCTTGAAATGAGTATCCTCCTATGTAAAAGCATAACATATTTTTACTTATACATTGCTGGGAAAATGTGTGCCTGATATTTGGTTCTGAAGGCACCTTGAGTCCACTAATTTCAATTAGTTCTTTAATTTTGTGGGTTTTTTTAATCGAACTTCTAGTTAACTCATACTTAAGCGCCCCCCCACTCTCCCTTAATCCCACAAAATCAGGGGCATGCATGTGAACTCCACCTACGAATGGTTACGTTGTCCATGTGGAGATTCTCATCCATGTGTCTTCTTCTCATAGGACCACATCTACCTCTAGGGTATGGATGTTCACTTTCACATGGAATTGAAGTTCTTTGAATCTGTTCCAACTTTGAAATCAAACAAGAGCAACAATTTGAACAATGAACAAGGGTCTTGATGGAGGCATTAGACCCAATCTGGAAATTATCCATAGTGAATGGTTTGAATAGTGCACAAGGGTTGAGATGGAGTCATTGGGCCCAATCTGCAAATTAGTTTCACCGAACACTTAGAAAGTAAAAAAGGGGTCTGATGGGGACATTGGGCCCAATTTGAAAATTGGCCTCTGAGAACACCTTGAAAAATGTGCAAGAGATATAGAGAATATTCTTGTCTTATGTGGAGATCCCTATCCATATTTCTACCTCCCATAATTCCACTTGTCTCTCTTGAAATCCACATGGAAAGAGGTGGCATTATCCACATGTCTTCTTCTTGTCATATCACTTATCGTTTTGTAGCATAGACCTTCACTTTGCCTTGGAAACATAAAATCATTTGAATTTGTTCAAAATTTGAATCGGGTCAGGAAAACACTTAGAAATTGAGTAAGGGTATTGATGAAGTCATCGGGACCAATCTTGAAATCGATTGCACTGAATACTTAGAAAGTGAGCCAGGGGCCCAATAGGAGCATTGGGCCTGATTCGAAAATTAGTCATTCCAAACACCTCGAAAAAATCATGGACCCCCATGAAGATTCTTGTCGTACATGAAGATTCATGTCTACGTTTCTTCCTCCCACAACACCACCTATCTCTCTCAAACTCCATGTGGAAAGTGGTGATGTTTTCCATGTAGGTGTTCTAGTCCATGTGTCTTCCTTTTTTCATGCCACTTATCCTTTTATACTATGCATCTTTTCTTTTCTTTGGAAATATAAAATCCTTTGAAATTTTTTGAACTCTGAAATAAGGCTAGGAAGACATATAGAAAGTGAGAAAGGGTCCCAATGGATTCATCGCACCTGATATTGAAATAAACCACACCGAACACTTATAAAGTGGGTAAGGGGGCCTTCAAGACCAATATGAAAATATGCTACTACAAACACCTCAAAACATGAGCAAGGACCCCCATGAATATTGTTTTCATACATAAATATTCTTGTCTTTGTGGAGGTTCCTATCCACATTTATTCCTCCCATAACACTATGATCGAGTTGGTTATTAGTGGTCACCCACCTATTCCAACTTGCTCCTCCTGTCTGTTTTTAGTTTAGCACATTCTTTTGTGGTTCTTTGTAATTGTGGGTTCTACACTTTTGGGGCTGTATGAATCCCTACACATCTTCCAAGTGGATATTGGTGGCCTCTCACCTAATCCAACTGGCTTATTTTTTATTTTTTCATGTCAACACATCTTGATGTACTTCCAAGTTCGTTTTAGAGGCCTAAACAGTGTTTTTTTGGTATACATAGTCAAACTATAGATAGAGTTGGAGTTTGATGGAGAAATGTGTAGTCCTATAAAATACCTTTCCAACGGGCTATCACGTGCCTAAAACGGAGGTTGTATGTAGAAGTTACAAGCCCAAGAAGTTGAGGTACTAACTTACCCATAGGGGTCCACATGACTTTTGGCATTTCACCTCCTAGGGTTAGGTTTTTGGATGTCTAGGGTTTTGGAATTCATGAGTAATATAAAAAAAAGGCCTCTAGAGCCTCATTGTAATTCATTATGCTCATACGGATGTGCGTAGAATCCATATCTCTTCTCAGAGATAGCTACCATCATTCGAGCAAGTGTTTTAGTTCTGCATTTTTACAATTTCAGCCTATTTCATTATTCAATAGAAGATATCGTTCACTGGATATCTTTGTTATTCTTCATATCTCTATGTTTATTGTATTTAGTCTATTAATCAGTTCATTTTTCTCCTAAATCTGGATCAATGGTATCAGAGTGGTTTGCTCTTCATTTAGTTTTCTTCGTGCATGTCCCCGACAATATATGGGTACAAGAAGTTGGGACTCGAACCAATCGAGCCATTGCAAGATCGGTCACGCTGAGCCTGAAAAAAATCCATGGGGGATGAAAAGAAAGATGATGGAGTAGGAGATCCTGTTAAAATGTTGCTCAAGGAATCCCTTGCGCGAAAAAGGAATGAAATGATGGACAACTTTGCACATATCCTTCGACAGCTTCCCATGGGAGAAGCATCTTCATCAAGTGGCCATGCAACCCCCTTCAAGGTACATGTAAATTTTTATATTACCTTATTTGAAGGACTGATAGATGTGGATGTTGTATATAAACAGTTGAATTTTCTCGAAGGGTATTTTTTGGTCCATAATTTTTTCGATAGGGAAAAGATCACTTTTGCACTCCTCGAGGTCGTTCCCCATGTTAAATACTAGTGGGATACTTACTCTGAGCAAAGGGTCGTAGAGGAATATGAAATTTTTTTGGTGTCCCTTACATGGGATTCCTTCCGGGACGCCATTAAAGAACAATATTACCCTGTTGGAAGCTACAAGGACCAGTACACCAGATGGACCACCCTACGTCAAGAAAGGGACCAGTCAGTACTAGATTTCACCAATATTTTCCATACCCTACGCACCAAATTGGGTATCAAAGACTCTGAGCATCATCTGGTGCTCAAATACCATGGTTTTTTTCATAGATACATTCAAACAGAAATGGATTTTCTGGACATCGCCTCATTGGGCATGGATTATAGATACGTGGTAAATGTCGAGCATAAATTTAAGCAGAAAAGGAGAGAGATTGGATCTGCAAACCCCTCATAGCAGAAGCAAGGAAAAGGCGGCCCCAAACCACACAGAAAAGGACCAATTTGAGATGGCCACCCTCAGGATAACTGATTCAATCTGCAACAAAAGAAGGTCAATGAGAAGCGGAAGAAGGACACGAGAAAATGGTGTGAGTACCATAAAATCCCTTGGTGCAACAACGAAGAATGTCGCTCCAAACAGTCAGTCATAGCCGAACTGAAGGATTCCAAGTTAGAGGTTGATTCTGATTCTGAATCAAATATTGAAGAAGGGAAGTAGATTATTGATTTTGAACCCAGTTCCATTGTCGCTACCACCAAAGTCTAGCCAAGCAAACCAAAAGAACCAGAGGAAGGAGAAAGCCTCTTTCACTTGCAGATGTGGGTAAAGAGGGCTATGCTTCATTTCATTATCTATAGTGGGAGTCAGAAGAACTTTATTTCATCATAGGTCATTAAGTGGATGGAGCTTCCAACGACACCGCACCCACAACCCTACACCATTAGTTGGATTCGCCAAGGAAGAGATCTTCGTGTCAGCCAACAATGTCTTCTACCCTACGACATCAAGCCTTTCAAAGATGAGGTATTGTGTGATATTACTCCCCTTGAAGTTTGTGATGTTCTTTTAGGACAACCATATTTGTGGAAGAATCATGTTGTGTATGAGTCTAGATCCCGCAGTCTTTGCAAGATACCAGATATATAAAATATGAAGAACAAAAATAAAATGCTAGAAATGGAAGAATAACAGTAAAATATTCAGTATAATCTTCACAGTACACAGAAATGATATAAGAATAGCAATAGAAATAGCACTTTGATTCAGAAAGCAATGTTCACAGGCCTCTTCGAGGGGGAAACCTCCAGTCGAGCAATGCTCTATTACAATAATCTGCAAGCTAGGGTTTTCATACCCTCGACCCTTATTTATACTAAATATGTCTATTAAGAGAAGCATCTAGAGGAATATCCTTCTAGAAGAGGAAGCTTCTATTAGGTATTCTGACATCTGCCTTATTCTATTTTATTGAAAGGCCTTATTAATATTGACCTTTATTACATCTGAATACATTGATCTACCTATGTGCGGGTTAGGACCTTAACATGTCTACCCCCTTAAAAACAACCTTGTCCTCAAGGCTTGAGATGTGGAAACTGCTGCAGAATGGTAGCTAGTTCCCAAGTGGCATCTGTTGAAGTCATATCTTTCCACTGTACTAGCACTTCCTTGATGGTTCTCTGACGCAGGTGACGCTCACGCTGGTCCAAAACTGCTTCTGGCTGTAGCCAAATGGATCCTTCTTCAGCTAACTCTGGAAGGTTGGTTTGAATTTGGCACCTGGTTCCAATCACCTTCTTCAAGCATGAAACATGAAAAATGGGATGTAGCTTCGACTGACTGGGCAGAGCTAACTGATATGCAACTTGTCCCGCACGCTTGAGAACTGTGTAAGGGCCATAAAATTTGGGTGCTAGCTTCTGACAATGCTCGGCCTTGAGGGAAGTTTTCTTATATGGTTGCAGTCTCAAAAACACCTGATCCCCTTCTGCAAATTGATGTTCAGAGCGACCTTGATCTACTTGCTGCTTCATTCTATTTTGTGCCATGACCAAGTTCTCTTTAAGGGTACGAAGGATATCCTCTTGGATTGCAAGTGTTTGGTCAACCGCCTGGACCTTTGAGGTACCCGGTAAGTATGAGAGAACTGAAGGTGGCTTATGTCCATATACCACTTCAAAAGGAGTTATGCGAGTGGTTGTATGGTATGTAGTGTTGTACCACCATTCGGCGAGGGGTAACCATTGAGCCCATTGGTGTTGTTTTTTAGAGGCAAAGCACCTCATATATGTTTCCAAACACTTGTTGACAACTTTTGTTTGACCATCCGTCTGGGGATGATAAGCTAAGCTGAGATGCAATTGTGTGCCTTGTAGCTTAAACAACTCTTGCCAAAAATTGCTTGTGAAAGTTGGGTCTCGATCGGAAACAATAGAGTGCGGCATGCCATGAATCTTGACGACCTGGTCCATGAAAATTTGAGCCAACGTGGATGCAGTAAATGGGTGGGGAAGAGCGCAAAAATGAGCATACTTGGAAAGGCGATCCACCACCACCATTATGACTGATTTATTCCCCGATTTGGGTAAGCCTGTAATAAAGTCCATAGAGATATCCTTCCAAATAGCAGGGCGAATCGGAAGTGGTTGGAGGGTGCCTAGAGATTTGACTGTTTCTCCCTTGTTGCATTGACACACCTCACATTCAACGACAAACTTACGGATGTCCTATTTCATACCATCCCAGAAAAAACAACGTTTGACTCGGTCATATGTTTTGGTGAACCCTGAGTGCCCCACTGTGGGTGTAGCATGAAGCTCAGAAAGCACCATCGATTTGAGCTTGGATTGTTGACTTAAATACAAGTGGCCTTTGTATCGAAGCTCATCCTGGAGCCAGGAGTACCCTAGGGGAGCCGGAGCCTTGTTCTACAGTTGCTGGATCAGATGTGAAATTTTGGGATCTTGAAGCCATTCCTGGCACACAGCTTGGAGCCAATCGGGTACAATGAAGGAAAGAGAAAAAAGGGATCCTTCGTCTTCATATTTCTGGGACAGTGCATCCACCACGACATTGTCTTTTCCCTTCTTGTAAACGATCTCATAATCATATCCAAAGAGCTTAGTCACCCATTTTTGTTGTTCCTGGGAGGAAATGCGTTGTTCTAGAAAGTACTTGATGCTTTGATGGTCAGTATTAATTTGGAAGCATTGCCCCAAGAGATAAGGATGCCACAACTCAACGGCATGCAAAATCGCCAACATTTCTTTTTCATAAATGGGTTTGCCCAAATTCCTTTCAGATAGATGCTTGCTAGTGAAGACCAAAGGTCGACCCTCTTGCATAAGAACAATGCCTGTTCCTTTCCCTGAGGCATCACATTCCAACACAAAGGTATTTGTGAAGTTGGGAAGGGCCAGAACCAGAGTGGTGCACATGGCCATCTTCAAGGTTTGAAAATCTTGAGCAGCTGCTGGAGTCCAAGTGAAAGAGTTCTTTTTGAGGAGAGCTGTGAGGGGTGCTGCAATCTTTCCATAGTTCTTAATGAACTTTCGATAATACCCTGTGAGGCACAAAAATCCACGCAAGCTTTTGAGAGTCTTTGGGTGTGGCCAATCTTGCATAGCTTCAATCTTTTTCGGGTCCACCCTAACGCCATCCTTTCCCACTAGATGACCCAAGTATTCTACTTTTGAGGCACCAAAAGCACATTTGGACTGTTTCAGGAAAAGTTGGTGCTAAGAGAGTAGGTGGAGAACTTGATCCACATGAGTAAGATGGTCTATCCAGGTTTTGCTATAGATGAGGATATCATCAAAGAAAACTAAGAAAAAATGATGGAGAAAAGGGAAGAAGACATGGTTCATGAGGCTCTCGAAGGTGGAGGGGGCATTACACAAACCAAAGGGCATGACCAAAAACTCATAGTGGCTCTCATGAGTGTGAAAGGCGGTCTTGGGAATGTCAGCCTCTTTCATACGTATCTGGTGATAGCCCAAGCGAAGATCAAGTTTGGTAAAGAATTGGGCACCACTCAATTCATCTAGGAGGTCATCAATGATAGGAATGGGAAATTTGTCTTTGATGGTTAGTTTGTTGACAGCACGGAAGTCAGGACACATTCTCCAAGAACCTTCTTTCTCCAGTACCATGATGACCAGAGAGGAGTAAGGGCTCATACTAGGACGGATGACGCTGGCAATAAGGAGTTCTTGGACCATTTTTTCAATTTCATTTTTTTGTGCAAAGGGGTGGCGATATGGACGTATATTGGGGGGAAGGCTTCCTGGGACAAGGGGAATGGAATGATCATGGACATCGCGGGAAGGAGGGAGTCCTTGGGGAGTGTAAAATACCATTTGATGTTTAGAAAGGAGGGCTGGGAGATCTTGGGGCACTGGTGGTGTCTCTGTGGCTTGTATGGCGTGGAGTTGGGCAATGACACCAGAATGATCTTTTTTGAGCAGTTTGTCCATGCAATGAGAATTGATGACCTCAGGTGAACCAGCAGTGATGCCTTGGAATTTATATTGGTGGCCTCCTTGGTCGAATTGCATGGTTAAGTTCTAAAAATCCATGAGAATGGGACTCAAAGTCCTTAGCCAGTCTGCACCCAACACAATGTCGCAACCACCCATGTCAATAGAAAACATATGGGATTTTAGGTGGTAGTCACCGATTTGGAGATTCACATTTTCACAGTGCCTGCCACATTTCATAGAACCACCATTGGCAATCATGATTTGGAAATTGTTGACAGCATGGATGTAGCCATGGGTTTCTTGGGCAATGCAGAGATGGATAAAATTGTGGGTGCTACCACTATCAACCAGAATGATGACCTTTCAGTGCTTGATGTAACTGATTAAATTGAGGGTTTGGGGGGCAGAGAAGCCAGTGAGAGCATTGAGGGAAATGATCGGTTCCACTTCGGGAGGGTCAGAGGGAGGGCTTATGTCAGTGATTTCTGGTGACTCGGGCACAAGGGGAGTGTCAACATCCTCTTCCGGAATATCCTCATAGATGGCCATAAAAATATTTTGTTCCTTACATTTGTGGCCTGGGAAATATTTGTCATCACAATTATAACAGAGGCCTTTGAGTTGGCGTTCATCCATTTCAGCCCTGGTCAATTTTTGGATTTTTAATGGGGCGGAGGGAGTAGTGGGGTTTACTGGTTTAGGGCGAGGGATAAAGGAAGGCTTATGGTTTTGAGAGGAAATATTTTTTTGTGCTTATTTATCTTTTTTAGTAACCTCCACCCAAGTCGTAGATCGAGCCATGAGGACATGGGCCCGAATCTCCTCCTTGAGGCCACTGATAAAACACTCTTGAAAGAAAGCATTAGTCATGCCATCTTTTCGAAAATCCAAGTGCTCAAATGCAATCATGAAGTCTTCTACTGTGCATGATTGCTTCAATTTTGTCAAATGGCCCAAATGGTTGGTGTCGGTGTCAAAGCATTCATAAATCTCAGTCACAAATTGGGTCCAAGCAATATACCCTTGACGAGAAGTTTTTCTCCATTGCCACCATTGCCAGATGAACTAGTAGTGATGCCTTGGAATTTATATTGGTGGCCTCCTTGGTCGAATTGCATGGTTAAGTTCTGAAAATCCATGAGAATGGGACCCAAAGTCCTTAGCCAGTCTGCATCCAACACAATGTCGCAACCACCCATGTCAATAGAAAACATATGGGATTTTAGGTGGTAGTCACCGATTTGGAGATACACATTTTCACAGTGCCTGCAACATTTCATAGAACCACCATTGGTAATCATGATTTGGAAATTGTTGACAGCATGGATGTAGCAATGGGTTTCTTGGGCAATGTGACGATGAATAAAATTGTGGGTGTTGCCACTATCAACCAGAATGATGACCTTTTGGTGCTTGATGTAACCGATTAAATTGAGGGTTTGGGGGGCAAAGAAGTCGGTGAGAGCATTGAGGGAAATGATCGGTTCCACTTCGGGAGGGTGGGAGGGAGGGTTTATGTCAGTTATTTCTGGTGACTCGGGCACAAGGGGAGTGTCAACATCCTCTTCCGGAATATCCTCAGAGATGGCCATAAAAAGATTTTGTTCCTTACATTTGTGGCCTGGGAAATATTTTTCATCACAATTATAATAGAGGCCTTTGAGTTGGCGTTCATCCATTTCATCCCTGGTCAATTTTTGGATTTTTAATGGGGCGGAGGGAGTAGTGGGGTTTACTAGTTTAGGGTGAGGGATAAAGGAAGGCTTACGGTTTTTATAGGAAACAATTTGTTGTGCTAATTTATCTTTTTTAGTAACCTCCACCCAAGTCGTAGGTTGAGCCATGAGGACATGGGCCCGAATCTCCTCCTTGAGGCCACTGATAAAACACTCTCGAAAGAAAGCACCATTCATGCCCTCTGTTCGAAAATCCAAGTGCTCAAATGCAATCATGAAGTCTTCTACTATGCCTGATTGCTTCAATTTTATCAAACGGCCCAAATGGTTGGTGTCGGTGTCAATACGTTCATAAATCTCAGTCACAAATTGGGTCCAAGAAATATACCCTTGACGGGAATTTTTTCTCCATTGCCACCATTGCCAGCGTTCTTGATCTAGATGGAGAACACCATACCAGAGTTTGGCCAAGTCATCTGTAATGTTGTAGAGAGAGAAATAATGTTCCATTTGGGTGACCCAACCAGTGGGGTCCGAGCCATCAAATTTAGTTACATCCACCCACGGAAGGCGTATGTCCCGTTGAAACTGATGGGGTTGAAAGGAATGGGAAGAAGTTTCACCTTCAGTCTTTTTATGTGCATCAGGAAAAGATTCATCGGTAGGGATCTTGATTTTGGTGCAGAGTGATGCAAAGACAGATTCAAGCTAGGTGGTCAGTTCATGTTTGACTTCTGCCATTGCGGACTGCACGACTACATTTACGGATGCATTTATGGTGGTATTGATGCATGCATCATGGGAGGCAATAGTAGCATTGAGTTGTTGTACTTCTTGTTGGGTCTCGAGGAAACCAGATAGCAAGGTGTTGAAGCGAGACTCTAGTTCTTAGCTACGGGTATGGGCCATGAGGATGGGTGAACTGAAAAGGGAGCAGGCGGGGTCAGAAATTTTTGCAGAAAAATGATATGGATGAATGTGATAAGGGAGAAGAGATGAGTCTAATGGAATAGGTCTCAAATAATGGTGAAAAAATTTCCAGACTTGTACTTTTATAGCTGCAGGGTTATACTTTGGTCTGAAGAATGTTGTAGTGCTGAAATCCCCAAATTCTTAACCAAAAAGAAATGTGTATTTACTTAGCAACCCGAACACAGATGCGCGACAATAGATCTCACAGGTTTAATTTGTTTATGTTCCCCAAGGGTTAGGTATTCAAGGGTTCTATAGTTGCCCTGTGCTATAGCTCTTTGATATACGTGCGGGGTCCAACAATAGTACTCAACCCAATATCTCAGGGAACTAACTAAGGAGGATAGACCGTACCCTTAGCCGTACTACCCAACTACCCAGGTACTAGAGAGTATCTTCCCGAGTGTTGTTCTCGGTGACACTATAGCAGTCCGGCGGCCGATAGGTTTATCTAAAGAGGGCTTCAGAAAATCTAGGCCGATCCGTACACAGGTGTTGTCTGATGCGCTACCACTCGAAGGGGTACCAACAGGGGTTACAAGGGTGGCCAACAGATGTGCGCTTAAGAACCACTTGTATTTCCTGCGTGTATGAATCCCTCAACCGTTGGTTTATGCGTGTAACGACAAATATCTGTGGCTTAAAGACGTTGGAATACGTCTCTACCCTAAAAAAAAATACCCACAATTTCTGCCAAGGAAAGTGCTCTGATACCACTTGCAAGATACCAGATATATAAAATATGCAGAACAAAAATAAAATGCTAGAAATGGTAGAATAACAGTAAAATATCCAGCATAATCTTCACAATACATAGAAATGATATAAGAATAGCAATAGAAATAGCACTTTGATTCAGAAAGCAATGTTCACAGGCCTCTTTGAGAGGGCAACCTCCAATCGAGCAACGCTCTGTTACAATAATCTCCAAGCTAGGGTTTTCATACCCTCGAACCTTATTTATACTAAATATGTCTATTAAGAGAAGCATCTAGAGGAAGATCCTTCTAGAAGTGGAAGCTTCTATTAGGTCTTCTTACATCCACCTTATTCTATTTTATTGAAAATCCTTATTAATATTGACCTTTATTACATCCGAATACATTGATCTACATATGTGCGGGTTAGGACCTTAACATTCTTATTATTACTTTGGGTAGACAATTGTACAAGATACCATAGGTAGCGTCATCTACTGTTATTTCTTTAATCTCTGCTAAGCAATGCAATAAGGTCATCTCACAAACCGGGAAGTTCATCTTCTTTGTGATCCGTTCTCACAGTAAGCATAAGTTCACCGCCAAATCCATGGCCTCTACATAGAGCCTCTACTTTTATCCAAAACAAGTGGACGGGATCGTGGAAGAATACAAAGACATATTCTCCTCACCTACAAGGGTACCGACACACTGCCAAGTCAAGCATCCAATTGACTTATCGTTGATGCACCTCCACCTAATGGACCAATCAATCGTCACTCATTGATGGAAAATGACAAAATCAGGTGACATATCCAAGAGTTGTTTCAAAAGGGGCACATTAGACCCAACTCCTCCCCTTATGTCAGCCTGATTGTACTGGTGCAGAAGAATGACATCACATGGCGACTCTACATTGATTACATAACCTTAAACAAAATTATAGTCAGGAACCAATACCCCATTCCCACGATTAATTACCTTCTTTACCAACTCAAGGTGTAACATCCCCGACCACCCATTTTGGGGCATGCTACTCCGGAGAATTATTTTTTTCTCTCTATGGAACATACTATAACATACCCAACATCCAACCGAGCTATGCCACATAAATTGTTCGAACTGCATGCAATTAAAACATATACACATAGAACTCTTGTGGAACTTTATATATAAAATGTAAACAAACAAATACATTATGTAAATTGATGTATACCCCCTTCCCTCCGTAGGGCTGTGCGACATCCCGGTCTAGGATAGATCAAGATACTGAGTTAGATCGACTCTTTGGGTCTCTACTAGACCTCAAAACCTCTTACACAATTCCTATTTTCTGTGGTGTAGGAGGTATGAGACCCACGACCCTCTCCTGGGAGTTGTTCAAACCTCCACTCTAAATGGGTGCTAGCTCTTCCCTGGATAATCCCTTACTTTATATGACCATGGTTGTGACCACTCGCCTAACCAAAAGGTGCTTCGCAAATTTGTGTATTAGGTGGTTGCATATGAGCCAACCCCGACTCTCCGACTTCCAAAACCCTGAACTGGGGCCTAGCGTAAACTAGCTCCTCCCTTGACCTTTGATGATGTGACCCCTCTTTGTGACCTGGGCCCAACATATCGAGGTCTTCGTGATTTTTCATTTCGCGTCCCTGAAAGATCTATTCACTTGTCCTTCTGATTTCCAAAGTCCAAAACCTCGACTCTCCACTTGCCTCAGATCCATGGTTTAAGACTCCCTGTGATCCAACGGTTCAGATCTCCTTCATGAGCTTTGGAATTCAAATTTTTTGAAGTTGGGTGACTTCTCACCTCTCTTCCCCTAATATCCGAACTCATGAACTTCTTGGGACCAGGTCTACAGCCCACACTGTCCTTCTATCAACGGTTGTTGATCCACGCGCTCAAATCTCACGGTCTAGATATGATCTCCCTTTGCACGTTCTCCTGAGTGTCTGGGCACGATATTTGATGGCCAGATATCTTATCCTACAACTAATCCGACGGTGGTTGTCACTCCTCCTCCTGAGCTTTAGAATCTTTTGACTCAAAAAGTTTTCTAAGTCTTCAAAGGTCTCCACCTTTGAATCTCCTGCGAGTTTGTCTCCTGGGCTTCCACTACACTTCTGGAAAGTGTTATCCCTCCTAAGCTTTTCCTTTTAGAAGGTTAAACCTCTCGCACACTCCTTACGTTTCAGGGATTTTTTGATAACTCAAATCCGAAGGATTTCTTGAAAAGAAATTCTTCCCTCCCTCCTAGCGTCTCTTTGTCTTGATTCTTCAACTTCTCATAGAGTCCTTTCAACCCCTAGTCGAATCTCGGATTTGTGCACTCCTTGCAGTAGATTCTTTCACAAGGTTTGAGTTCTTGTGAGTGACTATGCATGCCTTGCAGCAGTCACTTTTCACTCCTTGCAAAGAAAAGGCTTTGTATTATCTCTTCTGAGCTTTGGAATTGAAACAAATTCCTTTAACACACTCCTTGTGTTCTGTGTGCACACCTTGCACCGATTCGACAGAAGAGAAACAATTGAAGCTTATCCTAACATTCACAGTTCTATCTATTCATAATGAAATTCATTCATTCATGAAAACACAATAACAACAAGAGATTGCAAATAATATCCACACCATGCATTGGGTCAATTTTCCTCTGATATCTTCATTCCAAAGTAAAAATGGCTACAAATGTGATAAAAAAAAACTAAAATTCATAATTTTCCTCCTAACTTACAGCAACCTCCTTTGGGCATACAAAAACATCTATTTAACTCAGAGGATCCTTAGGGTCCCCCCCGACTACTTGTATATTCCAAAACCTAACCTAATGGCTATCATAGTGCAGTCGCATTCCAGAGAAAGAGTGGAAATCTCCCACCTCGCTCGCGATCATTCAAGCGTGCCTCAAAATATTTTTTTGGCATTGAGTTCAGACGTGCTTCAAAAACATCTGTCGTGACTACCAGCATTGATATTCTGAAAAGATTCTCAGGCATTGAGTGGTCCTGCTCTACGTGCTTGCTAACGATGCTCCTGCATCATACTCCCCTTGACAAAAATTCATGGAATCCTTTCCATGAGCTCCTGCACTGAATTTCCATGCTTCTTTATACCAACTTCATTCTCCCAGATGGAATCTTCTATTGGGTGTCCTTTCCATTTGGCCAAATATTCAAAATAGGTCTTCCTGTTGATCTTTTTTCCAATCCTCTAATCAACAATATTTTCCATCTGTGGTTTTTTTCCATGGGAATTTGTTTCTCCCACTGAATCTTCTCTTGATATGTTGATCCCTCCATGTCATCTTTCCTGTAAGAATACAGGTCTGAAACATTGAATATGGGTGATATGCCCACATCATCTGGCAGCTCAATCTCATAGGATTTTTCATCAAACTTCCTCAAGATCTTACATGGCCCTATATCCTTCATATTTAACTTGTTATATGTTCCCCTAAGGAACCTTCCTTTCCTGAGATGTGCCAGAACCTAATCTCCTACTTCAAATTGAAGTTCCTTGCGATGTTGATCAGCTCTGCGCTTGTACTCTTGGCTAGAACTCTGCAACTGTCCTCTGATCTGGCTATGGATCTTTTGCATTTTTGCAGCAAAATCTTCTTCTTTGGCACTCCTGATCTCCCTCTGTTCCAAGTCTTGCAAATAAAATACTCCCATAGGTTGCATTCCATACAATATTTTTAATGGGCTCTTTCCAGTGCTCCTTTTTGGTGAGTCATTGTATGCAAATTCTGCTTATAGCGGAATTTGATCCCAATGATTATGATGCTCAATGACTAGACTCCTTAATAAGTTTCCCAAACTTCTATTTACCACCTCAGTCTGCCCATCCGTCTGAGGGTGATAAGATGAGCTGAAGGACAAATATGTACTCAATTTCTTCCACAGTGTTCTCCAAAAATGACCAACAAATTTTGTGTCTCTATCCAGGACAATGATTCTAGGTAGGTCGTGAAGTCTCACAACTTCCTTGAAAAACATATTTGCAACATGTGTTGCATCACTGGTCTTCTAGCATGGGATAAAGTGTGCCATCTTTGAAAGTCTATCCACCACCACAAATATGGAATCAAATCCTCTCTGCATTCTTGGTAGTCCCAATACAAAATCCATGCTTATTGCATCCCAAAGCCTCTCTGGTATTGGCAATGGTTGATACAATCCAATGTTCTGTATTTTTCCTTTTGCATGTTGGTAGATTCTACATCTGTTCAAAAATTCTATCACTTGTGTCCTCATACCTGGCCAATAGTATGAACTTCTCAACTGTGCAAATGTTTTATCATGGTCAAAATGTCCAGCCAATCCCCCACTATGTTTTTTCTTCAAAAGGTTATCCCTCATTGATAATTTTGGTATGCACAATTGATTTCCTTTGAACAACAATCCCTCCTAAATCATGTACTCTTCCCACTGGCTCCTGTCTCTCAGCACATGATTCTCACATGTTTCATATGCTTCCTTGAAATCTGGGTCATCACTATACATTTCCTTAAGGTGTTCAAATCCCAAGGTCTTCACCTGAAATTCCTGCAGAATCAAACATCTCCTGCTTAATGCATCGACAACTTTGTTATCATTCCCAACAATATGTTTTATGACAAAAGTAAAATTCTACATAAACTCAACCCATTTTGCATGCCTCTAATTCAATTTTTCCTATCTGATTATGAATTATAAATCCTGGTTATCGCTATACAAGACAAATTCCTGTGGGACAAGGTAATGTCTCCATTTCTTCAAGGCTTGAATTATGGCATTAAACTCCTTGTCATATGTGGATTATTTTCTCTTGGTCCCATTCATACTCTCACTGAAATAGGCAATAGGTCTATTATCTTGGCTCAACACTGCTCCAATTGAAACTCCACTTGCATCGCATCTCACCTGAAATGTCTTCTCAAAATTTGGCAAGAACATAATTGGTCGTTTTGTTATTTTCTCCTTCAGTATATTGAAGCTTCTCTCAGCCTCCTCTATCCATTTAAAAGACTTGTGCTTCTTCTTCACTGTATCCATCATTGGTGCAAAAATTCCACTGAAGTCTCTGATGAACTTCCTATAGAAACTTGTTAATCCATGGAAGCTCCTTACCTCAAACACACTCTTTGGTGACAACCATTCTTTGATTTATTTCACCTTCTCTGGATCCATCTTCGGTTCATTTCAAGAGATCACAAAATCCAAGAAAATGACCTATGTCTTCATAAAAGAGGACTTCTTTAGATTTATCGACAGCTTCTCCTATTGTAGTTTCCTCATCACTAGTGTTAGGTGTCTCAAATGCTCCTCTTTAGTCCTACCAAAGATCAATATATCATCCAGATATACAACCAAAAACTTTCCAATGAAATCTTTCAGTATTTCATTCATCAACCTCATAAAAGTACTCGGGGCATTTGTTAAGCTAAATGGAATAACAAGCCACTCATACAAACCTTCATTTGTCTTAAAGGTTGTCTTCCACTCATCACCTTCCCTCATTCTTATCTGGTGATATCCACTTTTCAAATCTATCTTAGAAAATAAATTTGCTCCACTTAAACAGTCCATTAAATCATCCATTCTTGGCAAAGGAAATCTATACCTGATGGTGATCTTGTTAATGTCTCTCGAGTCTGTACACATTCTCCATCCTCCATCCTTCTTTGAACTCAACACAGTTGGTACTGCTCATGGACTCAATATCTCTCTGACCAAAACCTTGTCTAACAACCCATGGACTTGGTTATTTACCTCCTCATTCTCTCGAGGTGTCATTTTGTACGTTGCTTTGTTTGGTAGACTTGCTCCTGGTATCAAATCGATATGATGGTTGATAATTCTGATGGGTGGAAATGAGTTAGGCAGCTCATCCACCACTATGTCAGCAAAATTATCTAACAACTCCTGAACTTCTTCTGGCAAATAATCCATTGAAGTACTTGTAAGGATAAATCTGGGTTTCCTCACTCCAACAAACTACATCTCTTATTCTTTCTTGACTTCTTTTAGGAATTCCTCCCTGCTCATGAGAAGAATGCTTGTGTTGGCTCCCTCTCTCACTTTATTATCCTCTATTGGTAGCAACATGTGTGTTCTACCATTCTTTTCCAAGGTGTATGTATTCTTCCTCCCATCATGAATGACATTCCTATCAAACTGTCACGGTATTCCCAACAAAATATGACATACATCCATGGGAATTACATCACATAGAATTTCATCTCTATATCCTCCTATCTTAAATTTAACCAAGCATTGTTTAGTAACCATTACCCGGTGTCCTTTCTGCAACCATGAGACTTTGTATGGTTTTGAATGTGCAGTGGTCTCCAACTCCAATTTCTCCACCATATTTGTGGATACTAAGTTATCATTGCTCCCACTGTCAATTGTCACCTTGCATACTTTGTCTTTAGTATTGCAAGATGTCCTGAAGAGACTGTTCCTCTGCATCGGCTTTTCAACTTCTGCCTCTGGTTTTAAGAGAACCTTTCTCAACATCAGGGATGCTCCATCCTCTGATCCTTCTACTTAAACATCTCTTCTCTATGCTTCTGGAATGTGAGCTTCAAGTCCTCCTTCTTTCTTTTTCTCGAGACATTCCCAAGACATGTGCCCTATCTTTCCACAAGCATAGCATCTTACTTCTCCTCCTCTTCCTCTAGAAGAACTTATCCCACCACCCTCTCTTCCTCAGGAAATTCCTCCTCTCTCCGAGTGAATGTTTGGTTTCTTAGTCTCATCATTAGAATTATGCACCTTGTCATGGGTAACCCTCTTTCCTTTGTTTGGGGATGGGATTTTACCCCTTTATCGCTGGCTTTGTTTTTTGGCCAACTTCTCCTATCCCTTCAATGCAAACTGATAAGAATCCTTNGGAAATTCCTCCTCTCTCCGAGTGAATGTTTGGTTTCTTAGTCTCATCATTAGAATTATGCACCTTGTCATGGGTAACCCTCTTTCCTTTGTTTGGGGATGGGATTTTACCCCTTTCTCGCTGGCTTTGTTTTTTGGCCAACTTCTCCTATCCCTTCAACGCAAACTGATAAGAATCCTTCACTGTCCTTACTGACATCATGCTGAGCTCATCTTGGATTTCATACCTCATGCAATTTATATATCTGGCAAATTTTTCTTCGTCTTTCTCTCTTTGTCTAGTTTTGATGTTCAGCCTGTAGAACTCCTCTGTGGACACCTTAACCTTCATACCCTTTTGTCTCAGGTTCTGAAACTTCCTAAATAGATGGATTTGATAATCTTTGGGCATGAACTTAGCCTTCAACTTGGCTACCATTCTGTCCCAATTCTTTATCTTCTATTTTCCTTTGCTTCTCCTCTCAGCCTGCAGTTCATCCCACCATAGTGTTGCATGCCCTTTTAGCCTGGTGACAACATGTTTCACTCTTTTCTCTTCATCGACATATTCATAGTCAAAAATTTTTTCTATGGATCTTATCCAATCCAACAGCTCTTCAGCATCTAAATTACCTTCATACATTGGGACCTCTATCTTGGCTCAGCTTCCTAATCTGACAAAAGTTTTTAGTAAGTATTCTTTGGAAATATTTTCACCTGCAGATTCTTCGACTTCTACCTCTTCACTCTCGGCATCGTTGATGTCTCCAACATCAGGTGCTCATATCTGCATTGCCTCCATCACCTCTAATCTTGCATGAATTTCTCACATATCCCTTTCTATAGCTCGATTGGCTAAAGCTTTCTCCACTTGTCTCCTCAATGGCATTGTGTCAACTGTCTATCACACACAGAGTACAAATTTGAGTTATTTTATCTCCTTTCCCTTTCCTATTGTCTGCAAGAAAAAATTTCGCTCTGATACCACTTGATGCAAACCCCCTTCCCTCCATAGGGATGTGCAACCTCCCAGTCTAGGATCGATCAAGATACTAAGGCAGATTGAATCTTTGTGTCTCTACTAGACCTCAAAACCTCTTACACAGGTCCTCGTTTCTATGGTGCAGGTCGTGTGAGACCCGCGACCCTCTTCTGAGCGTTGTTCAAACCTCCACGCTAAATGGGCGCTAGCTCTTCCCTGGATAAGACCTTCCTTTATGTGACCATAGTTGTGACCACTTGCCTAACCAAATGCACTTCTTGACTTCGTGTATCGGATGGTTGCATATGAGCCAACTCCGACTCTCTGACTTTCGAAACCCCAAAGTGGGGCCTTGTGCAAGCTAGCTCCTCCCTTGACCTATGACAATGTGACCCCTCTTTGTGACATGGGGCCAACCTCTTGAGCACTTCATGATTTCACATTTCTCTTCCCTGGAAGATCTATTCACTCGTCCTTCTGATTTTCAAAGTTTGAAACCCCGACTCTCTGCTTGCCTCAGATCCACGGTTCAAGACTCCCTATGATCCAATGGTTCAAATCTCCTTCATGAGCTCTAGACTTCACGTTTCTCAAAGTTGGGTGACTTCTCACCTCTCTTCCCTCGATCTCCAAACTCGCAAATTTCTTGGGACCAGGTATACGGCCCACACTGTCCTTCGATCAATGACTATTGATCTAAGTGCTCAGATCTCATGGTCTAGATCTGATCTCCCTTTGCACGTTCTCCTGCATGTCTGGGCATGAGATTTAACGACCAGATCTCTTATCCTGCAGCTAATTCGACTGTGGTTGTCACTCCTCCTCCTGAGCTTTCGACTCTTTTGACTCAGAAATTTTCTAGGTCTTTAAAGGTCTCCACCTTTGAATCTCCTATGATTTTGTCTCCCAGGCTTCAACTACACTTCTGGAAAGTGCTATCTCTCCTGAGCTCTGCCTTTGTGAAGGTTCAACTTCCCATGCACTCCTTGTGTTTCAGGTATTTTTCGATAACTCAGATCCGAAGGATTTCTTGAAAAGAAATTATTCCCGCCCTCCTGGCATCTCTTTCTCCTAATTCTTCATCTTCTTGTAGAGTCCTTTCGACCCCTAGTTGAATCTTGGATATGTGCACTCCTTGCAGCAGATTATTACACAAGGTTCGAGTTCTTGCGGGTGACTATGAATGCCTTGCGACAATCACTTTTCACTCCTTGCAAAGGAAGGGCTTTGTGTTATCTCTTTTGAGCTTTAGAACCGAAACAGATCCCTTTAACACACTACTTGCATTCTGTGTGGACACCTTGCACCAATTCGACAAAAGAGAAACAATTGAATCTTATCCTAACATTCACAGTTCTATCTATTCATAATGAAATTCATTCATTCATGAAAACACAATAACAACAGGGGATTGAAAACAATATCCACACCATGCCTTGGGTCAATTTTCCTCTGTTATCTTCATTCCAAAGTAAAAATGGCTACAACTGTGATAAAAATAAACTAAAATTCATAATTTTCCTCCTAACTTATAGCAGCCTCCTTTGGGCGTACAAAAACCTCTATTTAACTCAGAGAATCCTTAGGTTTCCCCCCGACTACTTTTATGTTCCAAAACTTAACCTAACAGCTATCATAGTGCAGTCACATTCCAGAGTAGGAGTGGAAAGCTCCCACCTTGCTCACGATCATTCAAGCATGCCTCAAAATATTTTTCCGACGCTGAGTTCAGGCATGCTTCAAAATTGTCTATTGTGACTGCCAGCATTGAGATTCTGAAAATATTCCCAGGCGCTGATTGGTCCTGCTCCACGTGCTTGCTAATGATTCTCCTGCATCATAAATGCATGAATTCATACTGAAATAATAGTAAACATATACATATAGCATATATAGGCAATACCCATAAATATAAAGGCAGTTATAACCACACATAGCTAAACCCATAAAAATAAACACGTAAATAATAATGCAACATGTAAATTTATCACACAATCGACACTTATCTTGGTAATAATATCCCCAACTACGTGCAGAACTTTCATGAACCTCCCAGTCATTGACCACACTGCTCATCATTCTCAACAGTGGGTCACCCCCGAGCTGGGACTAAACTCCACCCGGGTAAAGGGATTCCTAACCAGGCTGACTATCTCAGACAACAGGAAAGACTCTGTCATAGGTGCCAAATCAAAATAACAGCCTACATTCCCTCATTCCCCACATGCATGTCCCACCCCAAGAAGTGTGCCCCTTCTCTGCTTAACAGTCATTTGGCTTCCCCACTTCCTTTCCAGGCTTTACCAACAAGCCGGACAGGAAGTCTTAGAGCCCTGTAGCTGCAGTTTATCACTTTCAAGAAATCAATTCCCATCAATTCTCTCACCCATAGAGATTTCTCATGGGCCTGACAACCTGCCTCTTCAATATCCCACGGGCTTGACAACCCACTTCTTCAGTCCATCTCCCAAGCTAACCAACTAAACAAGCAGATATAGGTATGGATACAGGATCAGGTACAGTGACAGTAAGGTACCGAGGATAACTGCTTGAGTGAGTGAATGATCATGGAATGGATGAATGATGGAAGGAATCATGGAAAATGAACTAAGTCCCAACAATATGTATGTGTGTCCCCAACTTGACACCTGTCATGTTGGGAGCTACTTTGGCCCACTTGTCCCCAACATTAGAACTTAGGATAAAATGATTATCCATACTTTATACTTTAAGAAATATTAATATAATATTCCTTTTTGATTTAGGCTCCCTAGCTTAGCCCTTTTCCTAAACTTTTATCCCCCCTTTCCCTAACTAGTGGAGTTTAGTCCCCCATACTCTTTTATCATGGTCGGTTTGCGTGCAATGATGTATTTTATATTAATGTTGAGACATATACAAAAGTAGGTGGACTGGCCTTTAACATTTAGGTTCTCCAGCCTAATAATCACTAAACTGGCTCACCAACCTATAAAACACAACATATACACAAAGGCTCCCTGGCCTCAAAATTGCGCACACTTAAGTTGTTGCGTGCGGTATCCTGGAATGTGCACACTTCCTCATTTTACTACGCAGTACATGCGTGCACTATACCATGGAAGGTGCATACAAAATGATATCAAACAACTCGCCAGCTTAAGTACATTTTCATTTACATTTAGAATTGGGTTCAACCTAGGGATATTACAATCCCCTCCCCTTATTTATGCACTATCCTCAGTGCATTATGTACACATATACAACAAAATTTTCAAAAATCATCAAAAAGATGTGGGTATTCTTCCCTATGGCTCGTTTCCGAAGTTGTTTGATTTTCCAGTCCAGAATTCATACTGGATGCACTTGGAAAATTCCTTCTTGCTCCCACTGAATCACATTCCAATCAATAACATGATTAGCATCAGGTATATATTTCTTGAGGAATGATACATGGAATATATTATGAATAGATATCAATGCAGACAATGCAATCATATAAGCTACTGGATAATTTCTCTCTAGGATTTCAAACGACCCACAATAGCGAGCTTCCAACTTGGAACAATTTCCCAACTTCATGGAACTTTTGTTGGCTTTCACTTTCAAGAATAAATGGTCCCCAACTTTAAATTCTCTGTGAGTTATTCCCTTATCGTCATAGTTTTTCTTCCTGTCTTGGGCAGCCTTTAAATTTTGCTTTATTTTTATCATTTGTTCCTCCATTTCCCTAAGAAAATCTAGCCCAACCACTGCTCTATATGTTGGGTTATCCCAACTTACCGGTGTGTTTCACTTTCCGCCATAAAGTGCCTCAAATGGGCTCATCTTTAGAGATATTTGGTACCCATTGTTATAAACAAAATCTACTAAGTGTAGGTATTCTTCCCATTTTGGTGGTTTATCCATCACATACATCCTCAGCATATCCTCAATCACTTGATTCACCCTCTCTGTTTGTCCATCTAATTCTTGATGATAAGTTGTACTAAAATTCAAATTGTTTCCAAATCCATTAAATAAACCCTTCCAAAATTTTGAGGTAAATTTTGGATCTCTGTTAAACACAATTGTCTTAGGTATGCCATGTAATCTAGAAATTTCTCTCATATAAACATCAACAATGTTGGCTTCCTTGTGAGTGAGATTTATAGGAATAAAATGGGAATCTTTAGTAAGCTTATCCACCACTACCATGATAGAATCATGTTGCTTGTTTGTTCTGGGAAGTTTGGTGATGAAATACATTGTTACAACTTCCCATTTCCGCTCAAGAATGGGTAATGGTTGTAGCAAACTAGCTGGGTGTCTATGCTCAGCTTTTACCTTTTGATATTCCAAACATTTGGCAATGAAATCAACAACTTATTTCTTCATTCCCAGCCAATAAGATTGGCTCTTGACAACTGCAATAGTTTTTTTATAACCTAGGTGTCCAACATAAGGTACATTATGCATTTCCTTCAATATCATATTTTTCAATTCCTGGGAATTTGGTACACAAATTATGCCCCTGTACATGAGGCTTTCATCATTATCTAGCTTATATTCTTCAATTTTCTGCTGCAAATTACCTTGCTGTAATTTTTCCACTAATTCCTTTTATTGCAAATCTAATTTTGCAGCCTCTATAATTCTATGTTTAAAATCTAATTGGTACAAGATAATGGTTGTAGCATGCAATTTTTGCACTCTTTTGTTGAGTGCATCAGCCACTTTGTTCTCTTTCCCCTTGATATGTTTTTATATCAAAGTCATATTCACTTAGAAATTCTAACCATCTGCTTTGCCTAGCATTTAGAGTTGGTTGATCAAATAAATATTTCATACCATTATGGTCTTTCCTTAGCTTAAACCTTTTCCCCATGAGGTAGTGTCTCCATTTCCTTAAGGCATGCACTATGGCTGCCAACTCCAAATCATGAGTGACATAGTGTCTTTCATGCTCCTTCAACTTCCTTGATTCATAATATATAGCAAACCCATTTTGACTGAGGACTCCACCAAGTACTTCTTTACATGCATCTGTGCATACAATGAAGTATTCATTTGGGTCTTCAATCCTTAGTATTGGAGCACTCGTTAATAATTGTTTCAAGTGTTGGAAACTATTTTCACAATCTAATGTCCACTGAAACTCCACACCCTTCTTTTGTAAGGAAGTGATTGGGTGTGAAATCTTTGAGAATCCTTCAATAAATCTCCTATAGTATCTTGCAAATCCCATGAATGATCTGACCTCTGTCACATTCTTTGGTGCTGAACATTCTCTAATGGCTTCTATCTTCTTAGTATCCACTGCTATCCCATCCTCTGAAATGATATGTCCCAAATAATGAATTCGCTTATGATAAAATGAGCACTTTCTCAATTTGGAATACAACTGATTCTCCCTTAATACTTTCAACACCATCCTCAAGTGATTCTCATGCTCTTCTTCTGACTTGGAATATACAAGAATTTCATCCAAAAAGACAATGAAAAACCTGTCTAAATATTCTCGGAAAACACCATTCATTAAGCACATCAAAACAGCTGGTGCATTTGACAACCCAAATGGAACCATTGTGAACTCATAATGACCATACCTTGTCCTGAAGGCAATCTTGATGATATCTTCCTCTTTAATCCTTACCTGATGGTATCCTGACCTGAGATCTATCTTTGAAAATATCTTTGCATCCTTCAATTGATCAAAGAGATCATCAATCCTTGGCAGAGGATACTTGTTCTCTACAGTCACTTTATTCAACTGTCTGAAATCAATGCACAATCTTAATGTCCCATCTTTCTTCTTCATGAACAAGACTGGGCACCCCAAGGTGACACACTTGGGCATATATACACCTTCTTCAAAAGTTCTTCAAGTTTCATTTGCAACTCCTTCAATTCTGGTGTACTCATCATGTATGGAGTCTTTGACACTGGAGCTGCTCCAGGCATTAAATTTATAGAGAAATCAATGTCTCTCTTTGGGGGTAGTCCCAGTACCTCCTTGAAAACATCTTCAAAATCTTCTAGGACTGCATGATCTTCCAAATTTGGCACCTTATCTTTAGGTGTCTCTTCCATATGAGTTGCAAATATTTAACACCCTTTTCTGTAACATCTCTTCAACTGCAATGCTGAAATTTCTTTGATGGTTACTGCCCTGGGAATTCCCTGCACTTTCCTTAGGTTCCCTTCCTCATACAAGCAAGTAAATGCCTTTTTATGATAGTCTAGGATAGAATTATGTTGGTCTAACCAATTCATCCCAATTAGATAGTCATAGGAATCTAAAGGCAAGATGTTCAAATCTTCCCGAGTGTTCAGTCCATTCATGTCCATAAGACATGACTTAACCATCTCATTAACTTTTATTTTGGCTCTGGTAGCCAGCTGCACCAACCAAGTTTTTCTTTTCTTTCTTCTTGGCAAATGAAAACTTTCCACCATCTTAGGATCTATATAACTATGACTAGCTCCTGAATCAATTAAAATAGCCATGGTTTGGTTGTTGATCATATAGGAATTTAGCTCGCCTTATGGTCTCCTGCAATGTCTTGGGATCATCATACTATATTTTTTCAGTGATGAATGATGAAAATCCACTCAAATACCTCTGAATCTTAACTATCTCATCCTTGATGAAAGAGACATACTTTAGCAGTTCTAAAAACCTTCTCTCATATTCATCTATGGTCATACTCCCAAGCTTGAGTTCAAAAAACTCTTTTATTTTCTTGTCATAGTATATCTTAGTCAAGTATTTATTCTTGAAATACTTATTGAACTCCCTCCAGGTAACACTTTTCTCTTTAATGTGTTGCACCTATGTTAGGGTTCTATAATTATAGGAGATCTCATTATTCAGATATCATTTGTGGGCCTCATGATGAAGTTCTTGGCTTGCCGGTMTCTCGGTTGTTTCCATTTCCCCCTCCATCCATTTCTCTCGATCCTCCATGATGCAGGAGCATCGCAAGTAGCCAGCCAAGTGAACATGAATACAGAAGACAACTGGAAAGCATAGCACACATTTTACATGTTTTGAAATGTTTTTRAAAAAATTAAGAAGCATATATTAATGTAATAGCTAGAAGCGTACTTGCATTTATATCTGGTTGTTGTAAATAGATTGTGAGTGATTTTCTCTCATCTGTCAATGTAAAAAGCATTTAAGTCTGATTAATGAAAGTAGGTAGCTTTGAACTAATAGATTAGACAGTTTAGAGAGTAGGAGGGAAAACGGATATAGACACCCTCACCCTTGTATCTTTTGTAATATTATCAACATTGAGAGTTGTAGAGAGAGTTGTAGAGAAGAACCCATGTACAGAAGCAATTGAGTTAATATATGAAGATTTGAATCCACTTTCATGGTGTTATGATGTTTAATGTTTACATATGCTAAATGGCATGCTTACAGTTGTTTTATTCTCTTTGTTATGCATTTTTTATGATGTTATGTTGTTTTGAATGTATGATTTCATGTTGAACGTATGAAGTCTGAGAGAGAAAGAGAATGAGTTTCAATTGTTTCTCTTCCTGAGATAAGTTCCTACAAGGAGTGCAGTGAAACGTCCACAAGGTGTGCGTTGACAAGGGTTCTAAGTCTATCTCAAAAAGATCAGGAGGGATATCGTTGTTCTCATTCCAGGAGAAGTGCAGGTGAAGCACAGAATCCATGCAAGGTGTGCGCAGGCTAGTCAAGGCATTAGAACTTATCAACTAAGGTTGAAAGGTGAAATATTGTTGTTGCTGAGAGTGCACAGAGTCGAAGAATCAAATACACAGAAGCATTTGAAAGATTTCCGCAAAGAGTGCGTGTAGGAGTCCTTTCGAGACTTGAGGTTTTAATAGAAAGCTCAGGAGGGTCAGCGCCTTTGAAGTATTTAAAGGAATATAGGAAGTGAAATAATATTGCAAAAGTTAAGTCCCAGAGAAAGAACACCGAGTCAATTTGGGCCAGAGATTCAGAGGAAAGAATCGAATGGTCAGAATTCTCTGTGAAGAACTCGCGAAGTTGCGAGGACCATAGGATCCAGTGAAGTTGCAAGGTGGTTAGGAGTTGGAAGAACTCACCACCCTAGCATCAAGAATCAACATGAGCCATTGATCTCGTCTCAACCCACGTCATTGGATCATATCGCGAATTCAGGGTTCGAGAATTTGGAGGTCAGACCGGATTTCTTGGTTTATGCAAAGTTTCAAGTTGCGAGGAACAGGGAAGGAAATCCAAACCGTTGGATCAAAACCTCTTTGCTATATCACGTATCGTGGTTTCAGAGGTTGGGAGGAATCAGTTTCGACTGCAGAAGTAGTGAAGGGCGAGGGACAAGGTCTCGGGCGAACATGTGGCACGTCCGCTTGGTGGGGACCGCGTGGTTGATAGGTGGACACTCGTTGCCTGGGAGGGAGTCAACACACTGTTGACTTCTCATGCTTCGGGTTCTCATGAGAAAGGAGCACAAAGGCTCAAAAAACCAACTCGTGAAGTTGCGAGTTGCAAGAAGTGCTGAAGGAGTCAAACCTTCTCTGAATTTCGCATCTCGTAATTTTGTAAAAGAAGGGCCTGGAGGTTCAACCCTTCAAACCACGAAGTCGCGAGTTGCTAGTGGTGCTAGTGCTTATCCCTAGCCAAAGGTTACGCATGGAGGGCGCTAACAAGGAGGAGCCATATCCCATCGCATGTCGGGTATCGGCGTCAGGTGAAGAAAAGTCTAGGGTCTTCGTCCCGCGAACACGCAAGTTGCGAAAGGCGTTTGTGCAAGGACCAGGTCGTGGTCATATGGAAGTGTAAGGCTCGCACCTAGAGTTAAGGTGGATAGGGTGGGTTTTTTAGGAAGGACCTGTGGATAAACTCTTGTGTGTGTGAGAATTTCTCGTAGGAAAATTGAAGAGTCAATCCGACTCAGAGGAGAATTAGAACAATCCTGTGTGGATCTCATCCCAAGGGTCAGGGTCTACACCAAGTTGGGTATCAGAGCTTGATTGTGTCTGTATATTTCAGGCAGAAGGAGCTAGAGAAAAATTAGTAGTCTAATATGCACCAAGTTTGGTATCAGAGCACAAAACAAATTCTTTGCTTTCTGTAGTAGAGAGAAAAGAGAAAATTTCTCAGCCATGCTGCCGAGAAGAAGAGATAGGCCAATGCCTGACCCAACAGTGGAGAGAGAAATGCACGAACTACGTGCTAGGATTGATGCCATGGAAACAGCATAGAGGCACACAGTTGATGTTGGAGATATCAAGGAAGCTGAAAGTGAAAATGAAGTTGGACATGAAGGAGAAGAAGTTGCGGTCAAAGATGTTGTGGATGAACGCCTATTCAGGGTTGTTGCAAGGATAGGTGCTAGAGAAAAGATGGAGATTCCCATGTATGAGGGGAACTTGGATGTTGAAGAACTTCTAGACTGGATTAGAGCTCTGGATAAATACTTCGACTATGAGGATGTCGAGGAAGACAAGAAAGTCAAACATGTCGTCACTAGACTTAAAGGGCATGCAGAACTATCGTGGGATGAACTGCAGGCTGACAGATGCTGCAAGGGCAAGCAGAAAATCAAAAGCTGGAATAGGATGGTTTCAAAGATGAAAGACAAATTTATACCCAAGGATTATCAAATCACTCTGTTTTGGAGGATGCAGAATTTGAGACAGAAGTTGATGTTAGTGAAAGAATAAACTGAAGAATTCTACAGGATAAACATCAGAGCAGGTCATCGGGAAAGCGATGATGAAAAGGTTGCCTGATACATGAATGGTCTACGATATGACATTCAAGATGAGATGAGCGTGATGACCCTTCAGACTGTAGAAGATGCCTATCAGATGGATCTGAAAGATGAAGAGAAGCTGAGACGGAAGCAAGGTCAAAGAGGCCGAGGTAGAAGTCAATCCAAAGGCAAAAAAATTTCCCAAGACAGAACTTAGAAATCTAAAGAAGAGGGGAAGAAACCTCAAACCCAAACTGAGAGGGGTGGAAGCTCATAGAGAGGGCAGTATGATGATAGAAATACTTTTCCTCGAGCTAGAGGAAGAGGAAGAGGCAGAGGTGGTGAAGTAAAATGCTTTGTCTGTGGAAAGATCAGACATAAATCCTATGAGTTTCTAGATAAGAAAAAATATGGTGGTGAAACTCACATTGTCGAAGCTCAAGGATGGAAGGTTGAGGCAGAAGATGCTGAGGGCAAAAGATCTTTGATGATGAGAAAAGTTCTCTTAAAGCTAGAGAAAGAGGTAGAGAACCCAACCCAAAGAAATAGTCTGTTTAGAACTGCTTGCAAAACCAAGGACAGAGTATGCAAATTCATAGTGGATAGCGGTAGCATAGACAATATCGTATCTACAGAGATGGTAGAAAAGATGGATCTAGAGACTATCGTACATCCAAGCCCATACAGAGTTTCATGGCTACAAAAAGGACATCAGGTAAATGCCACTAAACAATGTTTAGTTGAATTTAATATAGGAGTATATAAAGATGAAATATTATGTGATGTCATTCCCATGGATGTTTGTCATCTATTGCTGGGTAGACCATGGAAATATGATAGAAACGTAGTTCATGATGGGAGAAAGAAAACATACACCTTGGAGAAAAATGGTAGGACTCACATGTTGTTGCCGATTAAGAACCAAGAGGTGAAAACAGAAATGAGCAACACTGTACTTCTCATGAGTGGGAAGGAACTTATTAATGAGGTTAAGAAGAAGGAAGACATACAATTTATTGTGGTCAAGAAGCCCATAATTGTTTTGACCAGTACAAGGATAGATGATTTGCCAGAAGAAATCCAGGAGTTGCTGGAAGAGTTTGTTGATATAGTAGTGGACGAACTACCTTGTTCGTTTCCACCTATCAGAAGTATAAGCCATCACATCGATATTATACCTAGAGCCAGTTTACCAAACAAAGCCACGTACAGGTTGACGCCGCAGGAAAATGAGGAAGTCAAGAGACAAGTCCAGGACTTAATGGACAAAGGATTAATTCGGGAGAGCTTGAGTCCATGTGTTGTTCTGATAGTGCTCGGCACAAAGAAAGACGGAGGCTGGAGAATGTGTAAAGACTTAAGAGTGATCAATAAGATTACCATCATATATAGATTTCCATTGCCAAGGATGGACGACTTTATGGATTGCTTGAGTGGAGCAATATTTTTTTCAAAGATTGATTTGAAAAGCAGATATCATCAGATTAGAATGAGAGAAGGTGATGAATGGGAGACAACATTCAAGATGAATGAGGGGCTGTATGAATGGCTTGTCATGCCATTTGGCTTAACAAATGCACTCAATACTTTCATGAGATTGATGAACGAAGTCCTGAAGGATTTCATAGGGAAATTTGTCATTGTATATCTTGATGATATACTAATTTTCAGCAAGATAGAAGCATAGCACTTAAAGCATTTAGCTGCAATGATGAGGAGATTACAGCAAGAGAAATTATTGATTAATATGAAGAAATCATCATTTATGAAGACAGAACTCATTTATTTGGGTTTTGTTATCTCTGCGAATGAGTTGAAGATGGATCCCGAAAAGGTGGATGCAATTAAGAATTGGCCATCGCCGAAAAGTGTGTTTGAAGTCTGAAGCTTCCATGGTTTGGCAAGTTTCTATAGGAAATTCATTTGAAACTTCAGTGGAATTAGCGCACCAATGATGGATACGGTGAAGAAAAGACAAAAATATTTTCACTGGACAGAAGAAGCAGAGAAGAGTTTCAACCTGCTGAAGAAGAAGATCACAGAACAACCAATTCTGGTTTTGTCAGATTTTAGCAAGACGTTCCAGGTCAAGTGTGACGCGAGTGGATTTGCAATTGGAGCGGTCTTAAGCCAAGACAACAGTTCAATCACATATTTCAGTGAGAAACTGAATGAAGCAAAGATCAAGTACTCAACATATGACAAAGAATTCTATGTAGTCATACAAGCACTGAAGAAATGGAGACACTATTTGGTTCCCAAAGAGTTTGTTTTGTATAGTGATAATCACACATTAAAAATCGTGACTCAACAGGAGAAGCTGAACCAAAAGCATGCTAAATGGGTTGAATTCATGCAGAATTTTACTTTTGTAATTAAGCATATTTCTGGAACTGCTAACAAAGTTGTTGATGCTTTGAGCAGGAAATGTTTACTTATGTAGGAATTCAGAATCAAGACTTTGGGTTTTGATAACCTCAAAGAAATGTACAGAGATGATCCATATTTTAAGGAGGCATATGAGGCATCTGAGAATCGAGTTCTCAGGGACAGAAGCTAGTGGACTGAATACATGATCCAGGATGGATTATTGTTCAGGAGAAATCAGCTATGTATTCCAAAATGCTCCATGAGGGAGAATCTGCTGAAAGAAAAGCACAGTGGAGGATTGGTCAGACACTTCGATCATGATAAGATGTTCTCAAAGTTGAATGGCTCATATTTTTGGCCAGGGATGAGGATAAATGTTAATAAATTTGTGGACAGATGCAGGATTTGTCAGCACACGAAAGGGAAAAGGCTAAACAGAGGGTTATATCAATCATTACCCATACCAGAAAGGTCGTGGGACGTAGTGAGCATGCATTTTATATTGGGACTGCCAAGAACACAAAGAGGATGTGATTCAATCTTTGTGGTAGTCGACAGATTTTCAAAGATGGCACATTTCATACCATGCCAGAAAACCAGTGACACAACTCATATTGTGAACCTGTTTTTCAAGGAGGTCATCAGACTTCACGGCTTACCAAGGAGTATCGCTTCTGATCAGGATACCAAATTCGTAGGGAATTTCTGGAGGACCTTATGGAAAAAGCTTGGGACAAGTTTTTCTTTTAGCTCAACGTATCATCCTCAGATGGATGGACAAATAGAGGTCGTGAACAGAAGCTTGGGAGATTTGCTAAGGATATTAGTGACTGAACACCACAGTTAGTGGGATCACATTCTTCCACAGGCGGAATTTGCTTACAATGATTCACTCAATAGAAGCACAAGGTAGAGTCCATTCCAGATTGTGTATGGAATGTAGCCAAGGGGAGTTTCTGAATTGAAATATTCAGAAAAAGTTGAATTCAGGAGTGCTAATCCAGAGGACTTTGCAAAAGGAATGAAGGAGCTTCACAGCCAAGTTAAGAAGTGATTGCAGAGTTCAAGTCAAGAATATAAGCAGAGAGCCGATCAACATAGGCGAGAACTTCAATTTGAAGTTGGTGATCTGATTCTTGCACATCTGAGGAAGGAAAGGTTCCAAAGGGGAACGTATAATAAACTAAAGATGAAAAAGATTGGACCGTGCAAGGTCATAAGGAAATTTGGGGCAAACAAATATGAGATTGAATTACCTGATGGGGTCAGAATCTCACCGATATTCAATTTTGTGGATTTGTACCCTTATAGAGCTGAAGAAGCAGGAGAAGAAGATGAACAGAAAGAAGTTCAATGGAAAAAACAAATGCCTGTAGCTGAAAAGCCACAAATGGAAATCATAATTGACAAAAGGGTTAGTAAAAGGACCAGGAGGAAAGAGTATTCTGAATACTTGGTCAAATGGAAGGGACATCTAGTTGAAGATGTCAGTTGGGAAAATGAAGCAAAAATTCATAGGCATGGACAGACCGTGCAAGAGCTCATGAATAGGAGTTCATGAAAATTTTCAAGTGAGGGAGTATGATGTAGGAGCATCGCAAGCAACCAAGCAAGTGAGCATGAAGGCAGAAGACAGCTGGAAAGCGCAGCACACATTTTACACGTTTTGAAATGTTTTTGAAAAAATTAAGAAGTAGATATTAATCTAATAGCTAGAAGCATACTTGCATTTATATCTGGTTGTTGTAAACATATCATGAGTGATTTGCTCTCATATGTCAATGTAAAAAGCATTTAAGTCTGATTAATGAAAGTAGGTAGCTTTGAACTAATAGATTAGACAGTTTAGAGAGTAGGAGGGAAAACAAATATAGACACCCTCACCCTTGTATCTTTTTTAAGATTATCCACATTGAGAGTTGTAGAGAAGAACCCATGTACAGAAGCAATTGAGTTAATATATGAAGCTTTGACTCCACTTTCATGGTGTTATGATGTTTACTGTTTACATATGTTGAATGGTATGCTTACATTTGTTTTATTCTCTCTATTATGCATTTGTTATGATGCTATGCTATGTTGAATGTATGATTTCATGTTGAACATATGAAGTCTGAGAGACAAAGAGAATGAGTTTCAATTGTTTCTCTTCCTAAGAAAATTTCCTGCAAGGAGTGTAGTGAAACGTCCACAAGGTGTGCGTTGACAAGGGTTCTGAGTCTATCTCAGAAAGATCAAGAGGGATACCATTGTTCTCATTCCAGTAGAAGTGTAGGTGAAGCATAGAATTCGTGCAAGGTGTGTGCAGGCTAGTCGAGGCCTTAGAAATTATCAACTAAGGTTGAAAGGTGAAAGATTGTTGTTGCTGAGAGTGCATAGAGTCGAAGAATCAAATACACAGAAGTATTTGAAAGATTGTCACAAAGAGTGCATGCAGGAGTCCTTTTGAGACTTGAGGTTGTAATAGAAAGCTCAGGAGGGTCAGCGCCTTTGAAGTATTTAAGGGAAGATAGGAATCGAAATCATCGCGCAGAAGTTAAGTCCCAAAGAAAGAACACCGAGTCAATTTGGGCCAGAGATTCAGAGGAAGGAATCAAACAGTCAGAATTCTCCCTGAAGAACTCGCGAAGTTGCGAGGACCGTAGGATCTAGCGAAGTTGTAAGGCGGTTAGGAGTTGGAAGAAATCACCACCCTAGCATCAAGAATCAACATGATCCATTGATCTTGTCTCAACCCATGTCATTGGATCATATCACGAATTCAGGGTTCGAGAATTTGGAGGCCAGACCAAATTTCTTGGTTTGCGTGAAGTTCTGAGTTGCGAGGAACAGGGAAGGAAATCCAAACCATTGGATCAGAACCTCTTTGGTATATCGTGTATCGGGGTTTCGGAGGCTGAGAGGAATTAGTTTCAACTACAAAAGTCACGAAGGGCTGAGGTCTCGGGAGAACATGTGTGTTAAGGTCCTAACCCTCACATAGGTATATCAATGTATTCGGATGTAATAAAGGTCAATATTAATAAGACCTTTCAATAAAATAGAATAAGGTGGATGTAAGAAGACCTAATAGAAGCTTCCGCTTCTAGAAGGATCTTCCTCTAGATGCTTCTCTTAATATACATATTTAGTATAAATAAGAGTCGAGGGTATGAAAACCCTAGCTTGGAGATTATTGTAACAGAGTGCTGCTCGACTGGAGGTTGCCCCCTCGAAGAGGCCCGTGAACATTTCTTTCTGAATCAAAGTGCTTTTCTATTGCTATTTCGTATATCATTTATGTGTATTGTGAAGATTATGCTGGATATTTTACTGTTATTCTGTCGTTTCTAGCATTTTATTTCTGTTCTGCATATTTTATATATCTGGTATCTTGCAAGTGGTATCAGAGCACTTTCCTTTGCAGAAATTGTGGGTATTTTTT
>JASDQU010103490.1:401756-425292 GCA_032191745.1 Picea mariana | reverse complement strand
AGACCTGCAGGGGCAGGGGGTTCTGGAACTGAAGCCCTAGTTTCTTTTGCTGCCATTGTTTCTGGGGGGGTGGAATCCGGAGGGCTTTCATCTGCCGGGGGATCTTCCATAACTGTTGTTACTTCGGGCTCTCGGGCTTCATCATCCTTCAGTGCATCAAAGCTGTTTTTATTTTCTAGAGATGTCTCTGCCGTATGGGTGGCCTTTGGGGCTTGGGCTAGCGGATCCTTTCACCTTGGCTGCCTTCGTCGGTTAGTTACTGGCTGAAAATCATCTTCTTTGACTGGTCCCGGCTCCTCAGAGGATTTGGGGTAGCTTTTTGCAAAGTGACCGTAAGCATGGCACCGAAGGCACTTAAACAGAATTTGCTCGTAGTCCAGCTCTTGGATATGGCACCATTCCCCCAGTGAGAGCTTAATGGCGTCCGGAAGTCCTTTCTTGAGATTAACCTCAACACAAATACGAGCGCAGGTAAACTGATCCCCCTTCGGCTCCGCACTATCCAGGAAACGCCCAAGCTTATTTCCAATGTCCTCCAGAGAACTTAACCCCCAAAGATGCAAGGGGAGGTGAGGCAGCCTAACCCATACAGGGGCAGCTGTGATCTCGGCTCCGGGGTTGAAGTCAAGAGTCCAGGGGGCTAAGAACATCCCTCTCGACCCCATGAAATAGGGTCCAGATCTGAAAACTAGATCACGGTCCACTTTCCTCGCGAAGCTGAAGACAAAAAAACCCCTGCCTACTGCGCACAGAGAAACTTCTCCCTGTATTAGCATCTTCCAACGTTCATCCATCCATGCCTCCACGGTTTTGGGGCTTGGCCACAACCCCGTAAACTTTTCGATGAGGGCATTTTTTGCTAGAAGGAGGGCAAGCTTGCAAGGGTCCTCTAGAGATAGCTCCAGAGAAGGGATCTCCTCCATCTTCTTAACAAACTTAGATGAGAGAGAAGGCTTGGATTTAGGTCCTGCTGAGCGGACTAACGTTTTGAAAGCTTCCAAAGGATCTTTTTCCAACTCGGCATTCAGGATTGGGGCCATCGTAGTAGACGACGACCACCAGCAAGCAAGAGGTGGAGCAAGTCGCAGAGGCCACACGCATGCCAAACCCTGGTCGCTGCTTCAGTCAAAGACGAGCCCCTTCACTCGATCCAAACGCATGCCCCACTGAAACGCTTTGATCCGCGGCCCTGTAAACCACATGCAAAACTCAGGCCACGCAGGAACACTCTGAAGGTGCTGATTCGCGGCTTTGTATGCACAGGGTCAACGTTCAGATTCGCATCAGGGCCGCCGAAGAAGGGGGTCGCGACCTTCAAACCTGTAGGAAAAAATACACAGCCGCTGCAATCTGGAAACGAACCAAATCCGACCCAAAACTACACGGACTGAAGCGATTTAGACCTCGATTTGAAGGTTATTCTCTGCAGATTGATACCCAGAACACGCCCACCACATCGCCCAACGCAACACCAATCACTTAAACATTATCCAAAGCCCTCGCGGTGCAAAGATTGACGAACAACGAATACCTCTGGTATGAAGAGCCGAAGCCCTGTCATTGTCCCCAGGGTTAGGGTTTTACTATGTCCACAGTTTTGTCCACTTATTACACTTAGTGCTCCCAAAAAAGAAACAAATGTTATTATAATAATATATTTTATTTTTTAAAAAATACCATAATAAAAAAACTCAATATTCATAAAAATTTTAATAAAATTCAAAAAAATAAAAATTATATATTAATTTTTTCTCATTTTGTCTTCTTAAATGACGATATTTAGATTCATTCCATGAGCACCTCAAATTATATCCCTATATCAAGTGACCTTTACAAATATCCATAGCTTCCCCTATCAGATTATATCCCCAAATTATATCTCCATATCAAGTGACTTATGTTTTTCAAACATCCATAGCTTTCCCTCTAAAGTTATATTTACATTTCTATATTCTTCCCTGTCAAATAATATTTGCTTTTCAGATTTCCATTATCATGAGTATGTGATCACGGACCATCATCATTGTGCCACCAACTTTCAACCTAATTCATTGAATCCGAAAACTCGGTGGCTCTTAGAATATCTAAGAGAGTAGAGTAACACATTTTCAAATGACTAATTTTCCAAATCCATGTACCTAAGAACAAGATACCATTAATTAATAATGTTTGACTTTGAAACATTTAAGTGCTTCAAGATTATCTAAGAGAATTGTGTAACGTGTTTTCAAATGGCTAATTTTCCACTAAGAACAATAGACTATGAATCTAATAATGTTTGACTTAGAAACATTTTAGTAGACTATGAATCTAATCATGTTTGACTTAGGTTTTGTTTAATTTTTCACCAAATAACAATATGTTATGAATCTAATAATGTTTGACCTGGGAACATTTTATTCTTGTGTTAATGAATTATAACGATGTAATTATGAATAAGGTAAAAGGTTGGGAAGTAGGTTTGTACTTTCTATCTAGGTTTAATTTTTGCTAAGATTATTTGGTTTATTATGATGAGGTTATAAAGGTAGACATTTTCTAAGAATGAGAACCTTTTGTGCGTATGAATTTTTGTTAAGATTATTTGGTTTATTATGATGAGGTTATAAGGGTAGAAGTTTTCTAAGAGTGAGAACGTTTTGTGCATATGTTTTTGGATGTCTTTTCTGTTATCAAGTTATAAATTATCTGCTAATACTAATTTGTAAATTATTAATACTGATTTAAGATTTATAATGGTTATTGATTACCATTAATCATGAAAAAATTGCTTTTAAAACATTTATATATTTTAATAATTAAATCAAAAGTGCTAACTTCATGCAAAGTTAGTACCTACAAAACTTAATATTAAAATAAAACTTAATATTAAAATAATGGATGAAAAAAATAATCAAATTATGTAAGATATACACATTACATATATCATGTTTTTTTTCATGTCATTACAACTTGTTTTTTTAAAGTTCATAACAAAAATAAGAAAACAATGGTAAAGAAATAAAAAAATAATAATTAAGAAATAAAGAAGATATAGTTATATATAGAAAAAAATAATAAAAGTTATCATAATTTAGTTGTCAATTGATATTGAATATAGTTATTATTGGGTACTATTCATAAATGTAAGTTCATTTATCATTATTATTTAAAGAAAACTACATTACTTTAAATGACCCATCAATTGTCCATAAAGGGGGTAGATTTTCACTCTTGCTAGATGCCTCTAGGTTTTTGGCCATCAACTTGTTTCTTTACATTCGAAGAAGACAAGCTCTTAGCCAATCATAAGTGGTTTTAGGTCTTCTCTAAGACCAAAAGGCAGCTTCAACCTAGATAGTATTTACAAGAAAGTTGATGTCCCTTATGGTCATCGTTGTGGCTACCTCCAATGGGGTCATGCTCTTTCTAGTAGCATCTAACCTTAATCCCATGCATGGGACTAGAGACTACGAGAGATTGTTGTTTAACCTCTTTCATAGGATAAACTACAACCTGGGGTAGTATCTGGTTTCATGTATGGGACTAGGGATAGATGCTACTAGAAAGCACATGACCCTACTTGAGGTAGCCTGGACGATGACAAAAAGGGACATTAGCTTTCTTGGGAATACTATTTAGGCTGAAATCTATTTTGGTCTCAGGCAAGAGGTTAAACTGTAACCTAGGGTAGTATCTAGTGTCATGTATTGGACTAAGGCTAGATACTACTAGAAAGCACATGACCCTACTTGAGGTAGCCTCGACGATGACCAAAAGCGACACTATGTTTCTTGTGGATACTATTTACGTTGAAAACACCTTTTGATCATAGAATAAGACTTAAAACTACTTCTGAGTCGTTAAGAGCTCATCTTCCTTGAATATAAGGAAACAAGTTAACCACCCAAGACCCAAAGACATATAGCAAGAGTGGAAGTCTACCCCCTTACGAATCACACAATGAGTCATTTTAGGTGACATGATTTTCCTTAAATAATAATCATAGATTAACGTACATTTATGAATAGCAATTAATGATGATTATCCTTAATTAACCATTAAATTATGATAGGTTTCACTACCTTAAATTGTATCCGTTAATGATTCAATTCCTTTATGGAAATATAAACATATAAACACGACTATCTCCTAAAACGATGCAAGCAACACGGTTTTACCTTCAACGATAATCGCTGGACTCTGCATAGGCCATGCCCATGCGTGGGATTGAAAAGTCACGCGCCTGCTCCAAGCGACGGTGCCGATCTGTGAATCATTCATATATATATATATATATATATATATCCGATTTTGGTCTCGTAAATTGGCTAGGTTGTCGAGAACAATGAAGGTAAAGAGTATAGTTGACACGTTGAAGGACAAGGCAGCGGAGTGCAGGGCCATTGTGAGGTCTCAATCGCTGATCCATGTGACCATAGTGAAAGCCACAAGCCACAGGGAGTCCCCCACGCGGGAGAAACACGTAGATACCATCCACTTGGCGTGTTCGACCTCACGACTCCTGCTGTCGCGCTGCGTGGCGGAGCTGAAGAGGCGTTTGAGGAACACTAACAATTGGACCGTGGCGCTCAAGTGCCTCATACTCATCCACAGGCTTCTTCGGGAGGGCGACTTCAATCTACAGGACCACCTCAGCATCGACGGCTTCCGAGAGGGTCACAGTTATCTCAATCTGGACGGCTTCAAGGACACGTCGGCTGCGCTGACTTTGCGGTTGTCGTCCTGGGTGAGGTGCTACGCCAGATACATCGACGAGTGGCTGTGCGCGGATCGAGTCCTTGGGAACTTCATGGACCGGAGGTCTCGGGATCGAAGCACCTCGGGCCTGACGAACGCGGAGCTCCTGAAGGAGGTAGCGGAGCTGGGGGGCCTGCTGGCGGTCACCTGCGAATGCCTGCATGGAGCCCCCAGCAACGGCAAGAAGCCGGTGGTATTGGAGGCGCTTAGGCTAGTTCTGATGGATACCTGGCAGTTGCGAGAAGAGGTGCTAGTTCGATTGGAGGATCTCGGCAAGAGAATCTCGGGCCTGCGACCAGATGAGGCGGCGGAGTTCCTGAGCGCCGTCGAGAGAGTTGGAGTCCAAGAGCAGGCGTTCAGGACCGTGATGACGGAGTCGCCCCAGCCTGGTTCACTGGCCGCCTGGGAATTCGCCCATGTGACCGAGAGGCTGGGAGATTGCCTGGTGAGCGTTCAGGAGAGCCTGAAGGCCGTTTCGGGTATTACATCTCCAATTGTGTTGAAGCCTTCGGAGAGATTCAGAAGCTTGGCCAATTTCGAAAAGTTTGACCAGTTCGATAGAGTATAGCGTTTTCCCTATACTATTAATATAGCTTACGGTCTTGGCCCATGGTGCCGCTTTCTTTTTTGTATGTTGTATGTTGTAATAATTACGTCGAAAGGCGTATACCTATTGGAGATGGGCACAATTAATGATCTTTTAGTTTTAAATTCTAATTTGATGGTCATGCATTGAAGATGCTGGCATATTCTTAGTCGTCCTCCAAAATCAATGAGTTTGCATTTATAAATGCATTAGTTAACCTGTTTACTTTTTAACATTTACCTAATCATATTAAAAAATTATTGTAACATCATATGATTGTCACGTTTAAATGATTAACTTTTGGAATTCTTCAAGTGTTCGCACGTGGCTGAGATGTGGAGAGTTTGTTTGCTGTGTGGGATTTAGCCACTATTTGTATGATGGAGTGGGAAGTTCACAGTTTCTTCATGCATGGGCTTTCACTGGTTTTTTTTTAACCCGAGAGTTTTTATTTATAGGTCGTTCAGCGTTCACCAGCCACGAGTTAGCCGTTGTGCTAGTTATAAGTTGTTAGACCCTGCCCTAGACACGACGTAGAGGTACTATATCGATGGTTGATTTTCCAGCATTTTTACTATTTTTTTTAATGTTTATATCTAAAGTTTTGAGCATTTAGAGTCAGTGTTTTATTAGTTGACTTCATATTAGTAGAGATAATATAATAATGGTTGATTTTCGAGCGATTTTACTATTTTAATTATTTTTTTGAAATGTTTATATCCAAAGTTTTTAACATATAGAGTCAATTTTTTATTAATTGACTTCATATTAGTTTGTACTTTGACTAATTTTTTTTTGCATAGCTTCTATTGTTCCAACTATTGTTACTATTTTTTTTATTGTTATTATTATTTTATATTATTATAATAAAATATAATAATTATTTTTGTGTACGTACTAGACCTACTACACTGCATTCTTTCTTAAATGTTTACACACTGTGAGGCCCTTCAACGGTTCTGGTAGACTTAAATGTTTACCTAACAGGTCTCACAGCCTTAAATGTTCACTTAACAGGAATGTTACAATACATTTTCCTCTCATTTTTTTATGCAGTGTTCTTTGTAGTGAATATGGCCAATATTGTTCTTTAACAACATTACTGGTTTACTGGTTGATGCTTGCTCATTACTTGTTTACTGGTTTCTTGTTTTCCTGTTGTCGTTGCTCTTGGTCTTGTTGCAGTTTGCACGCTTGAGATTCTACAACTACTATTGGAATTACGCTTCTGTCATTCCCCATTGACGGGTGGGTTTCGGTGCCATGTTTAACTTCCTATTAGTTGTTTGCTATTTGTAGTTTGCAAGTGAGAAATTTCAATAATGGAGATGCTTGAGTCAAAATCCTCTTGTAGAACATCTTTGTATGTGGAGAAAATACGATTTCATTTTCTTATATGTCACTGTGGTTGAGATGGAGGTGGGTTTTGTGTCGAGCATTGACGATCAGGAATGAGACAAAGACAACATTATAATCTTGCTTCTCTGGTCGTAGTTGTCACATACAAAGATGGGTTGCATGAGGATTTTGATCACTCCCAGTATTGAAAAATACCAACCGTGCAAATTACAACTTTCTTAATTGTTTACACAGTGGGAGGCCTTTGGATGGTCCTCACATCCTTAAATGTTTACCTGACATGCCTCACCGCATGAAATGTTTTCTTAACAGTTGTGTTACAATACATTTTCCTTCGATTTTTTGATACAATTTTGTGTGCAGTGAATTTGACCAATATTGTTCTTCACCAACATTCTTGGCTGACTCGTTGATGCTTGCTCCTTGGTTCGCTTGATGCTCCTTATTGTTGTTTGCGTCAACTTTACAGAGTTGAGGTCCTGTAGCTACAGTTGGACCTTTTGGTGCTTGTTCATTTGTTTGTTGTTTGTTGCTTGCTCTTGTTAGCTTCAAATTTGCAAGGTTGGGTTTTGCATTTGCAGTTGGACCTGTTGTTGCAGTTTGCAGGCCAGGGACTGCGCTTTTGTCCTTCCCCATTCACCGATCGGTCTTGAAGCTACGGTTGCATTCTTGCATTTCTTTTTTTATTTTTTATACTGGGGGAATCAACAACTCGCGGTTCTCATACTCGCATGACACTGGGTCGATACTTGTCCGCTACTACTATAACCCCATGTACGCCACACAACCCGCATGCATGGAGCACAAGTAAATCGAGGTGAGAATCGAACTTGAGACCTCCTTTACATATTTCCTTCCATTTACACGGCACTTGCCAATAGGTATACACCCCTGCGGGCGCATTCCTACATTTCTTAACAGGCCGATTACAATACATTTTCGTCTGTTTTTTTTATATTTTTATTTTTTTTCTTCTGCAATGTTGTCTCAAGTGAATATGGACAATATTATTCTTTAGCGGCATTACTGGTTCACTGGTTGATGCTTGCTCGTTGCTTGTTGACTAGTTTCTTGTTTGTCTGTTGTTGTTGCTCTTGTTTACATGTTGTTGTTGTTGTTGCAGTTTGCACGCTTAGTATTCTGCAACCGCGATTGGAACTGCGCTTTTATTGTTCCTCATTGACGGATGGGTTTCGTTGCTAGGTTTACATTCGTATTCGTTGTTTGTTGTTTTCTATTTCCAGTTTGCAAGTGAAAAATTTAAATACTGGAGATCCCTAAGTCAAAATCCTCTTGCACAACATCTTCGTATGTGAAGAGAAAATTCGATTTCTTTTTTTATGTCACTGGGTGTTATGGAGGTGGGTTTTGAGTAGTCACATACAAAGATGTTTTGCAAGAGGATTTTGATCCCTCTCAGTATTGAAAATGCTTACTTGTAAACTGGGAAAAAAAAACAAAACACAACGAATAAGGATGCAACCAGGGTAGTGAAACTTACCTGTGAATGGGGAGCGACAGAAGCGCAGTTCTAATTGCGGATGCAGAATTCCAACTGTGAAAACTACAACTTTCTTAAATGTTTATAGAGTGGGAGGCCTTTGCACGGTCCTCACAGTCTTACATGTTTACCTACCAGGACTCATAGCCTGAAATGCTTGATTAACATGTGTGTTACAATATATTCCTCTGATTTTTTTATACAATATTGTATGCAGTAAATTTTGGCAATATTGTTCTTCACCGACATTCCTGGTTGATTGGTTGACACTTGCTCATTGGTTCGCTAGATGTTGTTTATTATTGTTTGATTCAAATTTGTAGAGTTGAGGTCCTGCAGCTGCAGTTGGGCCTCTTCGTACTTGTTCACTGGTTTGTTGTTTGTTGCTTTCTCTTCTTTGCTTCAACTTTGCAGGGTTGGGGTCCTGCATTTGGAGTTGGAAATGTTGTTGTAGTTTGCAGGCCAGGGGCTATGCTTCTGTCCTTTCCCATTCACCGGTGAGTCTCGGTGTCGTGGTTGCATTCCTGTTCATTGGTTTTTGTTTACTATTTCCAGTTTGCAAGCAAGAATTTTCAATACTGGGAATGCCTGAGCCAAAATCTTCTTGCAGAACATGTTTTGTGTGTGACTACTACGACCAGAGAAACAAGAGTGTGACGTTGTCCCGGTGTTGTTCTTGAGGTCATTGTTCGCCAAAGATGCCACCTCTGTCGCAACCATAATGACATGACAAAGGTTGACAAATTTATGACAAGTGCATTCAAAAGAATACATTAAGAACATGAGAGAAATGATAGTCATACTATGCAAACGATATGTGCACTTGGAAATACATTGCTTAGTCTTCAACAAATTTCTTCTCAACAAACAATCCATGTTGCACTTTCATTGCCCCTGGACTATGGTTCAAGGAAATGTGTCTTCACATACACATCTCCACTTGAGAAACGCAAATTGGAACATGGTTTTACAGTTGGACCACCAAAAAATACTATCAAGATAAAATAATATGAAACTTTTTGCAGTAGATATAAACATCTCTTTTGACTTGAACCAGAGTTTGTCAAGCTCCAACTATATTTCATAGATGAGAATGTTTTTCCCATAGTTAACATGTTACTATGGCTTCATAATTATGAGACTAAGTGTTGTTGTGTGAAGCATAAATTTCTTATCTCCCTTTCTTTTTCCTCTTACATGTTTTTCCCTTTTCTTCTTCCCCTCTATTATGTGTTTTTTGTGCTATACTTAGTCACGTTTCTTTGCTCACGCATTCCCGAGGTGACGAAATGACAAATCCTCATCTCCATCCATATCTTCACATCACGAGTCCAACCGACGGTCGTTCATTTGCATGCTTGGCCAATTTTATGAATGCGGGTTTGTGGATAAGCGCTATGTTGACGGGTGTTTATGACACACCGCCAACGAGAAGAGAGGATCCGGTCTGGGGTTGTCTATTTAACCCAAGTCGTTTGGAATAATCTACTTTGATGGGTTTTATGGCTCCGTTAGCCAACTAAGATTCTAAATTAACTAAATATATAATCCTATCAGTTAAAACACTAATATGATTACTTAGCTAATAGCAGTATTATATACAATAGATATATACAGATACAAGGTTTAAATAAACCCTTGTGAAAATGATGGTTTAAACCAATGAATCAAAATTTAAATAAGATGAAAAACTAAAAGAAATCGTTATATTACTATAAATGACAAATAACAACAAATGAATGAATAAGATTTTAAAAATGATGTAACTATAATGAACAAAGCATTAAAGTTGAATGATCTAATTGTTATTCATTCGTAAAATAAATAAATCAAATGAAAAAAATATAACTAACCTGATTTTGATCAGCTGTGAATAAAAAGTACTAAGTTATATTCGTCTTTCTGTGTAATGTAAGCTCCACTTAACCTGTTGCCAAGCATAATCTATGGAAAGAAGCAAGAACAATATTTCCTGAAGAAACTCATGGAAATTCTTTATATTTCAAAAACAAATCTATGATAATAGAAAGACAAATAGATTTTCATTCATGTGACTTTAGATTGTCCAAAAGGTGAAGATGAAATCAACTTCAATCACTGGCAAATGGTATTATCAACAATCCAACCATGATCAGAGATGTACCAAATAACTGATAATAGAAACCTGTGAAACAAAAAGAAGTCAAATTAATAACATAAAAATTGTGAATAAAACAAAATCTAGAACAATAAAATTAAAATGAATTTAAACTAACTATAAGTTCTAAACAAATATTGTTTATATTTTCCTTTCAAATATGATTTTAAAATTATAGAAGCATCAAGTTGATGGAGAGGAGAAAAATATTAATTTTGGGTTTTCACAAAATCAAACAAATGATAGATAATTCCTTTTTAATTTTTTTTTATTTTTATTTTTATTTTGAAATGAGATGAAAACTAACAAAAGAATTTATTTAATTATAACTACCAAATGATTTTGTGAAAATGATTTCTAATGAGAAAAAGACAAAAACATAATCATAATTTAAACGAAAGTAAACAATTGATAAAATTAATGTTTTCGTTTAAATTAAAATTTCTATTTTCATCTCTCCCTCATTCAAATTTGATCAAATGTGAACAAATGTCATAGAAAAGATGTGTCGCAATAAAATTTCTTCTTGTAAAATCATTGTTATTAATCTATGTCTTCAACCAAGCCATTGTCATAGCAGATAAATTCAATAAGGAAGAGGTAATAACAAACTCCCAAATTATGAAACTCGTCCATCAGCATCAAAACTCTGTAGAAAGAAAAACGAAATGGCATTTGAATTTCATAAATTTCAAACCAAACAAAAGAAAAGAATATAAACTCAAACCAACCTCGAAATAAAGCAAACCAATACCAATCCAATCAAGTCAAAAGGGAAAAAAATGAAGAATCCAAGTAAAATTTCGAGGGACCTTAGATTTTGATTAAAAATAAAGAAGGGGGTTGTTGGGGCCCAACAAATGACAACTCACTGGGCGAAGCAGTTATCTCTGACCTATTAAAATTTCATCGCAGGGAAGAAGAATAAGACTTGGATATAATTTTAAGCTACTTTGAAACAAATCCACTTTAATATTACACAGTATTAAGATTAGCTCAAATTTATAGAAAAATATCAGAAAAGAAGAAAATAATTCTTTTACAGAGGATTATAACCTGAAATTGTTTTTCTATCAAAGGGTAACAATGTTTATAAAATGACTTGAATACCGTTGACAGAGCCACTACTTCCAACAGACGTTTATAGCCTCAACAGGGATGCCATTTAACCCACTCTAGTACTTTAATACCATCCAATAGTTGTCTATCCACATGATGTATACTTCCATTAAAGTTAACTTAAAAGCATATACCTGCTACCTCTCGACCCACCATTGCTTCGTTACCAACAGGCCTGTTCAGTACCCCGACGAAGTTGTGTTGGTATCATGTGTGTATTTACCCACTGCCAACGAGCCTATTCAGTACCCCGACGAGTTTACACACACTTCCCACACTTAAGTTCTTACAACCCTTTTATCACACTTTTAAATAATAATACAATTATATATTTATTGATGACAAAGAGAGCAGGGTGATACTGGAGGTTAATTTCAATACAGGTGAACAATTGATCATTTTTTTTATTTTCTTTCAAAACTGAAAGTTTTATCATAATTTAGAGATTTTAGATTTCGGTTAAGAAATCATCTAGAGAATGGGGAAGCACTTAAAAGTGATCTTTTAAGAACATGGACGGTGTAAAAAGTCTAAGGATAATCGTAATCCCCAAATATCTCGACACATTTCAGGGGTAATACTCTGACAAAGACTGTTTAGGATTTCATAGTACTGAATTGACTTACAAATCAGTTATCTAAGATGAACCTTAACATCAGAAATTGTTTGAACTGTTTTAAATTTCTTTTAAAAACATAAGTCTTAAAATGAATGCTTCCTTCAATAATCGCTCTTTGATAAGAAATATATTGATTCAAAAAGGCAGTCAAGAAGAAAATTCAATCAAAAAAAACAAAAAAACACACACAACAAACCCAATCAGATTTTATTAATGGGATTCAAAATCAAAAGTATAACAAAACAAACAAAATAGAAATAGAAAAAACTCACTTTTAAAAAGAATTTGACCAAAAACAAAACCAAGCCAACCTCTCATAGAGAAAGAGGATCAAAAGGAAGAACAAAACAATTAAGAGTTTTTCATATAGGAAGGTTATTTTCTTAAGATAGTGATGCATAATACATCATTTTGACCAAGATTATTATTAAAAGTCACAGAAAAATCCTTAATCAAGATGAGTGCAATTAGGTGTAGTGGTAAGCTATGTTTGTTAGGGTAAAACTAATGTGAATTAAGATCAAATACCTAATCTCTTTATTAATGCTTCATAATATCTGAAATCATTGCATGATATTGCCAAGTCTTGAAAAATAAACATTTAATCAAGACAGTTGCAAAAAGGAAAAAGAAAGGAATTGAAAGAAAACTTTTCTGGCAACATTCAAATGATGGTTCTCTTTGCATAGCCACATGCCTTCATAACTGCATTATTCAAAGGAAAAAAATGAAAAGGCAAGAAAATCCCAAAAGGAATCTATTCCTACACCTACTCTAACTTCTACATAGATCAAAATGTTAAGTAAAATCGTATTTCCAGTGCATCCACAAGAGCAACTTCAATCCTGCAAGGCATATAAATTTGAAAATCAGAATAAAAGAATGTAGTATTTGCAAATATGAAAGAAATATGTCATGCTTACCTCCTATATATTAAGTTAAAAATAAAGCAAGAATGACCTTACCATTCTTTTGAAACTTCTTGATGTATGAATCCTCCAACCATTGTTCAATCTTGTCATGATATGGGTCATAATGGCATGGAAGAATGTAAGTAATTTTGGAAAACTTGTCAATATTATGGGGACCTAACACAACCATCGACCAAGGCCGTAGTGCCCCATCCTCCTAAAAATTCTTCAAGTGTTCATCATTCTTTTTACATGGAGGACCTAAGAAAATCATGTCATGCTTACCACCTAGATATTTAGGTAGAACCAAAGCAAGCACAACTTTATCTTTATTATGAAGATTTTTTAGATATGAATCCTCAAGCCCCTCTAAAATCCTATCATAAAAATTAGGATACAAACTATGGCTTCGACGAACTAGATCTGACAATGGGGAACACATCATAAGAGAATTCATAGCATCAATTGGATAACTGGTTTGAACACTTCCTTTGATGAGATGGATCGTTTCAAAACACGAAGCATAATCATTAAAATTCGAACTAACCAAATAATGCATATGCAATGTGGAATATTTGATCTCCATAAGAATGAGTGCATTGTCTTTTTCAAAAATAAATCGTGTAAAATCATCTTGCAACATATATTTTTTTCATGCGAGTGATGAAAGTGAAAGAGCATCAAATCCGACTTCATAAATGTTATGTTCGGAATTAATTTCACCAAATCTTGGCATATCGAAAATATCTTATTGTGATAGAAAAGAGTAAGATATTGTGGATAAAGTATCATGTCCACCATAATCTAAGAAGAGATCAGGTTATAAAGAGTAAAATGAATAAAAAATGAGCACATGAAAAGAATCTCTTGAGCTATTATATTTAACAATGGTATTCTTAAGACATTCCTCTTCACTTTCCTTAAAACGTTCACTCTGTTTTGGTGATAAATCCTTCAACATAATATGATCATCTAAATTTGCCTCGTGTATGATATACAATTCAAAACTTTCATGAAAAACATCTAATCTTTTCTGTGGATAAGGTATGATTTGTGGATGAAGGTTTAAGGTTTCTTCTTAAAAGTGAAAATGTACATCTCTAATCAGTTTCATAGGAATGTTAGAATGCTTAAGATCATTTTCATCACCTAAGTGTTCTTCGATAACTTAATTTAAGTACTGATTAGAGAAAGAGTTAGAAGAATATGGACATTGACCTTGACCCAACATAAAATCTTCTTCCACGATGGTCGAGGACTGAATATACAATGATTCAGAGGAAAAAATAGTTTGATTGTCAGTAAGAACATTTTCAATAGATTCTACCTTCCTTGCTTGTTCAAAATTTTCAGATGGATTCCTCTCATCCTGCAAACAAATTTCTTCTCGCAACTGAGTGATAGGATTTGCAACTAATTCATCATTTGTGATTGAAAATGGTTGGATGAAAAGGGCACAAAAATCAGAGAGGAGAATTAGTGCAAATGACATGTCATCAAGTTGAAACTTACAGAGAACATGATGGATGCTTGTTAAAAATACCTCTGGAGATGAATTGTCATTGATTAGTAAAGCTTGAAATTCTTCACATAATTGATTTTAATCATAGATTTCAAAAGCATCTAAAAATTCCTCTACAAATTGAAACCAATACATAATGTGATATGATGAAAAAGACACAAACCGATGTTTAATCTGACCCCTAAAAGTAAAAGTGAACAATCTGCATAAAACCTTTAAATCAGAAATATCATGATTGGTGCATTTACACCAAAACTTGTTAAGATGGTCTTTTGTAGATACATCCCCCCCACCATCAAAGATGAGTTTGGAAAAATGAGAGAATGTCTCGTTGGAATATCAGGTAATGAGAAGTGGAAAGCATGTTCCAACACAGTGATTTGGGGAGCCATGGGGAATTAAATACATTTAAAACAAAGACTCCTGCAAGGCCAACTTGTCAGTCTAGCATGCCTTCTAGTGCATTTCAAGATGACACTGAAGAAAAATTTAAAAATCTGGAATTATGACAGGATGAGGGGTAAAACATTTAATCATTAAATTTTCCTCTGCCCTCCTTCTAATTCCATTTGTTGATGGGTGTTTATGACACACCGTCAATGAGAAGGGAAGATTTAGTCCGAGGTTGTCTATTTAACCCAAGCCATTTGGAATAATCTACCCTGACGGGTTTTATGGCTCTGATAGCTAACTAAGATTCTAAATTATCTAAATATATAATCCTATCAATTAAAACACTAATATGATTACTTAGTTAATAGTACTATTATATACAATAGATATATACAGATACAAGGTTTAAATAAAGCCTTGTGAAAATGATGGTTTAAATTGATGAATCAAAGTTTAAATAAGATGCAAAACTAAAAGAAATCATTCTATTATTATAAATGGAAAATAACAACACATGAATGAATAAGATTTAAAAAATGATGTAACTATAATGAACAAAGCATTAAAGTTGAATGATCTAATCGTTATTCATTCGTAAAATAAATAAATCAAATGAAAGAAAGCTAACTAACCTGTTGTTGATCAACTGTGAATAAAAAGTACTAAGCTATATTTGTCTTTCTGTGTAATGTAAGATCCACTTAACCTGTTGCCAAGCATAAATCTATGGAAAGAAGAAAGAACAATATTTCCTGAAGCAACTCAAGGAAATTATTTATATTTCAAAAGAAAATCTATGATAGCAGAAAGACGAATAGATTTTTATTCATGTGACTTTAGATTGTCCAAAAGTTGAAGATGAAATCAACTTCAATCACCGGCAAATGGTATTATCAACAATCCAACATTCAATGTAAACTCAAAATGTATAGATAGATGATTAGTCACAGAGATAATAATGACCAATAAATAATGAACCATGTAAGAGATAAGGATAATATGTAAATATAAATATAGAACAGTCTAAAGCTAATTCATACAAATAAGTTTCCATGCCTAGAAAATATATGAAGGACAATAATCACATTGTACAGTCCATAGAAGGACTAAAGCCAAAAATTAAACTGCATCCCATATATTCCTCAAAATGATAAGTCCATCATCATGTCCAAAAAGAATTTCACAGACCAATAACTGACCAGTATTTAAAGAGAACTTTTGGTTGTCATATATAACCCTGCTCCAACAATCTCTTTGTTAATGGAAATCTATATCATAAGGTTGTGTAATTCTAAGATTGTGACAGTGTCAGGATGAAAATCACTTTCACTAACATTTTAAATCTTATTTAGAATGCAGAAAGAACAACTTTCAAATTATGATCCTTAGTGAAGATATAATAGATTATCGACAATAACAAAAATATCAATTGAACAATTATATCTTTACAAATCTCAATTACATGAACAAACTCAATATAATACAAGATTTGTATGAAAATAATATAATCACCAAGATCAAGATAATTGGAATAATAAACTCTTAAAGATTGAAAAAATTAATATGTAAATGATAGTAATTAACCATGTATTGATAAAACAGACTAAAGCTAATTTAAATCAATGCATAATCAATTACTCAAAGAATATGAATATATTATAATGAAAATGAAACCATTTTACTCACAGGACAAAAGTCATTAAGCGATCTAGAATTTCATATTCTTCTTCGAAAGTACTCGTTCATTGTCCCAAAATTCCAACCATCCGTTACTCCATTTGAAAAGAAAAAAATTTACAAAAGAAATATTATAAAAAAAAGAAAGGATAAAAATCCTCCTCTCAATTTCTTGGATCCCCTGGGCTCTGAACTTTCTCATATATTTATGCAATGAATGAACAGTCTGGGCATCACTAATAATTTTTGCCACCTGAAATTTGTCTCGTAAAGAGGAAAAAATATCTCTCAAATTGTGCATTTATTTGGGAAAAATCTTGTGATTAAGCTAAATGGGTCCATTGTGTAGATGGGTTTTCAACCGTTTCTTCATATTCCTTACGGTTTGGCTGCAATCAGTCTCGCAAAATTATCTGTCTATTCTTGAACGCATTTCCAAATCTTATCTGTTGTTGCTCATAAATTATTTGTAGCAAACTAATGTTATTTTTGGATTGAAATTATCTTGAATGTATTTAGATAATAAAATCAATCCATGATTATATCCATACCAAATAAATGATAATAGAAACCTGTGAAACAAAAAGAAACCAAATTAATAACCTAAAAATTGTGAATAAAACAAAATCTAGAACAATAAAATTAAAATGAATTTAAACTAACTATAAATTCTAAACAAATATTGTTTATATTTTCCTTTCAAATATGATCTTAAAGTTCTAGAAGCTTCAAGTTGATGGAGAGGAGAAAAATATTAATTTTGGGTTTTCACAAAATTAAACAAATGATAGATAATTCTTTTTTTTTATTTTTTATTTTTATTTTGAAATGAGATGCAAGCTGAAAAAAAAGAATTCAATTAATTAAACCTACCAAATGATTTTGTGAAAATGATTGCTAATAAGAAAAATACGAAAACATTATCATAATTTAAATGAAAGTAAACAATTGCTAAAAATTAATGTTTTCGTTTAAATTAAGATTTCTATGTTCGTCTCTCTCTCATTCAAATTTGATCAAATGTGAACAAATGTCATAGAAAAGATGTGTCGCAAGAAAATTTCTTCATGTCTTCAACCAAGACATTTTCATAGCAGATAAATTCAATAAGGAAGAGGTAATAACAAACTCCCAAATTATGAAGCTCGTCCATCAACATCAAAACTCTGTAGAAAGAAAAACGAAATGGAATTTGAATTTCATGAAATTCAAACCAAACAAAAGAAAATAATATAAACTCAAACCAACATCGAAACAAATCAAACCAATACCAATCCAATCAAGTCAAAGGGAAAAAAAACGAAGAATCCAAGTAAAATTTTGAGGGACCCTAGAATTTGACTAAAAATAAAAAAAGGGGGTTGTTGGGGCCCAACATGCTATCGAACTCTGGTGCCCCGTGTTAAGGGTATACATCTTGCACCCAAAACATCGGTGATACAAAATTAGACCCCGGACTCCTCGAACTTGCAACCCTAACTCTACCTATGATGACTTCGTATGACCGACCTGCCTTTCCATACTTAGTCGATTCTTCAAAGTTTTGCGGGTTCACGGACTCCTAGGTTCACAAAATTTCAAAATCATTTTTTGCACCTATCCATCCCGACCACCTTCTTCCCTTCCCAATGCACACTAATTATTATTTTACTAGTGACAACTCACCAGACAGGTTCGAAAATATTAGCATTAATAAGCGGAAAGCTTGAGGACATCTCCCATTAAAATGCATTAACGGGCGAATATTATGGGATCTGATGATTTTTTTGTGTTCATATTGAATTGGAAAAAATTGTTGGTTATTTTAGTTTTTTTAAGGCATCATCATAGTAACAGTGCAATATTGTACTACCCCACTGTCATCCACAAAGGTATTGATGTCATGTCCCTCTTTAATACTATGCATATATTACTGGTTGTCATATTTGAGAATAGGTTTGTATATGGAAATTTTAACTTACGTTATTAGTGATTATTCAACACACATATTCGAAAATTTTGGCATTAATAGGCGAAAAGATTGAGTACATCTTCCATTAATACAAATTAAACCAAGATTTACGGAAGATTATACTATCATTCTCCATCGTTCATTTTAAATACTTATTCCCATTTCCCTTTATCATCGAAAACTTGGGCTTTAAGGTGTCTTCGTTGTAATGTTCCTGGTCATCCACATGTGAGACAACTTAGAGAAGCCATTCAGGCCCAATTGAAAGACAAGGGAATGGTTTTATGTGATGTCATCTTTGAGTGAAAAAAAATTATGTTAGCCAACAAAAAATCAGACACAAAAAAATTCAAGTATCTTATGATTGATATTCTCTCTGTATTTGATGCTTTGGTTGGTTGAAAGGCCTGCCTGAAGATTTGTATGTTGAACTTCTCTTTTTTGTTACTGGAAATTGGAAGGGACTTTCAAGTCACCTGCAAAATGATACTTTATTGAAGTATATAGCTTCTTCCAACAACACAGATTTCACAAATGTATCAAATCCTGCAAACCACACAAGAATTTATCTTTCGTCAGAGGAGTCACACATATCGTGGCTTGCAAAATGGTCTGGAATATTCATAAATGATGCCAAATATTTGTTGATACTGAGAGGGGGGTGAATTAGTATCAAGTACAATTTAAAACCTTTTTCAACTTATACTTAAACCATTCAATTATATCCAATGAGAAATGAACAATAGTATAAGAGTTACACCAATACACCACAATACACCATGCACAATATATGGGAAATAATCAATAGTTATTGTTCAAGGGAAGTAATGACTTCCAAAGGTAGCTACAACTTCCAAATGTAAAGGGAGGGATAAACCTCCAAGAGGAAAATAAAATCCTCAAATATCAAGAGAGATTTGAACTCTCCATCATTGCCCCTTCCTTCCACCGAAGAGTATACGAGAGATAATAAAACTTCACATTAAATCATCACCATCAACCAATCATCACATAGAACTTGATAATACTTTCTGAGACTTCTTCAATTTCTGCAATTCTTCAATTCTTGGAGTACTTTGATCCTATAGATAACATTACTCAATGTATTCTCTGAAACTCCTCCAAGTTTCACTCCTTGAATCCTCCTCAAAAGGAAGTTATAGAAAGAATGGTAGACTTTATTCAATTATGGTCTATTCAAGAGAGTGAACTTGAGCAGAATGCCCCGCGCTCAATATTTAACATCTGATTCTAAAACTCACACACAAGAAACTATAGTCCATACTATTTCCAATGAAATTTGTTCCATGTCATTTGGATTCTCGATGAATAATTTATGATTGTTTTACCCGAAACATATGTTTATTGACTAGCTTCAGGACTGGTCACAAACCCTATCTTCCACACAGTGTATCTCCATAATTATAGTGAATCAAGAGCTGAACATTTTACCATAGGTGCCTTGATATGTCTTCTCAATACCATAGCAATTTCACCATCTGAATCGTTCTAGAAAAAAAAGTTATAGAAAAAATGGTAAGATGACCTGCAAATAACATACCTTAAAACACATCACCAAAAGACTTCATCCTCCCTTGAAATCCGGCCTTCTTTACTTCTGATTTCCTCTTAAATTCAACTTGTATCAAATGAATGTATAATGATGTGTATTTATACCATTTATGTCACTTCCTTTTAAAATTAGGGCCGATCAAACACTTTCTTTTTTGTAATTCTTTTCTTTAATTATCTTCAGGGCCTACATGTACTTCCTTCTTCAATTCACTTTGTCATCTTAAAAAATTCATTTCTCCTCAACCATGAGGATCCACGTGACGTGCCACATACCACCGAAAACAACATGATGTATACTATTCATCCATGGGTTCTTTTATATGCATGTGCATTGTCCTTCATGTCCAAATACCTTCAACAATCTTGCGGTCCAAAACCCATGACTAGGGTTGACATCAATGACAACAACCAATATTCCAATAATCTCCCCCTTTGTCATTGATGAAAACACTCATGCTCCCCCTATCATCATGATCCCAATTTCTCTCCCCCTTTGACATCAATGGAAAAGGTTAGGGCTGCTCCCCCTGAGTTTAATGGAAAGATGTAACTCTCTTCTTTGGGGCTGCTCCCCCTGAACATGTGGCACTCAATAATACTTTATCCTTATTTTTGTTCTTTGGGAATTTTTCTTCTTTAGAATCCTTTTGTGTGCTTTTGTCTTCTCTCTTTTCTTCATTTCTAGGATGTATATGTTGTTCAGTCATCTTGTTGTAGTTACAACCAATCTTCCTGAGTTATTTTCTCTGATTTTACATTTTTGGGAGTCAAGTGTAAGAGTGTATCCTTTATCACTGATTTTACTAACACTGAGTTCAACCAATAGAACATTCTTTGCTTTTACATTTTTTCTTCCAAGCTCTAATACACCTTCTCCAAGTATTTTGGCAGATGAGTCATCTCCAAATACAACATTTCCACCATTTCTCTTCAAGCTGATGAATTTGTCTTGATCCTCGGTCATGTGTGAAGAACATCCACTATCTATGTACCATTCATATTCTTCTTTACATTCTTCAGTAGTTAATGCTATTCGACAATCTTCATTGTTTAGAATCTCTTTCCTTCTCCATATTGTGGTTGGCATAGGAACATCTTCATTCATATATATGCAATCTAGTGCTTTGTGACCAAGATAATTGCATTTGTAGCATACAATATTTTTGTCCATCAATGGGTAAAATGAATTATAAATTCTGTTGACAAATCCACTATTATTTCTATATCATTTATTTATACCATTCATGTTTCCTTCGTATTTGTTCCTTTCATTGATTCTGCAATTAATTGCCTTATGTCCAAAAATTTTGCAAGTATAACAATGACCAAGAAAGAAATTTTGATAATTGGGAGTAAGTGACTTTCTTTGTGATGTATTCCATATGGGTTCATGATCTACTCTTATGTAGTTTTCGTCATACTGATTGAAGCTTCTTTGATTCTTGAAGGTAGGAGGTCTTCTTGGACATTCATCTCTTTTGTAATCATTCCTTCTTTCTGGTATCCTGGTCCACTTTTCATCAACTGTCTATGTAGCTCTTTCTTCAAGCTTCTTGTTGGTATTTGCATCTTCTTTGTATGAAGTTTCACCCATGCATCCAAGATGTGTTAATTGTTTTGGCACTTGAGAGTTTCTTAAGCTCTTCCTCAATGAGACAACTTCTTGTTCAAGTTTCTCACAATCTTCTTCTTTCTTTATCATTTGGACCCTCTTTACTTCTGCTATTCTTCTTACTTCTTCGAGTAGAGTTTTCAAAGAAATGGTTTCTTCTCTTAGTTTCTGAAATTCTTTTAATTGTTTCTTTAAGCTTACAACTGTCTTTTCATAACTACCCAATTCACTTCTTAGTTTTCTACGTGTGTCTTTGAGCTTGCTATTTTCAATCTCAACATGCTTCATTTTTTTAAGATTCTCATCTTCTTGTTGAATCATTTCTACTTCATGATTTTCTTCTTCTTCATTGTCATCTCTTTTAATCCTTGGATGAGGACATTCAAATTCAACATGTCCTACTCCTTCACAATTAAAGCAAAAGAACTGACCTCTATTTTCTTCTTTGAAATCTGAGATATTGTAATCTTCAGCTTCTTCTTCTTCTTCTACTTCTTCCCTTGCATAAAGTTCTTGTAGCTTGTCCCAAATATATTTTTCTTATGCACATGATCCCACCTTGGATTTCATTGAATTTGTCAATCCATCCAGGATGGTATCTATTACCAGTTTGTTGTTCCTTTTTGTTTTCTTCTGAGCTGCAGTCTTTGGTTTCTTCAAAGCATTGTATTCTGAAGCAACTGAGAACCAAACATCTGCCCCAAGAGCTTTCAAGTAAGTTTCCATTCTGTTTTTCCAGTATTCAAAATTACTTCCATCAAATGGTGGATTCCCATTTGGAATGTTGCCTTCCATTTCTACATAGGATGTTCCTTCCAATGGTTAAGTTGTACTGAAGGTACCCCACTCTGATTCCAATTGTTGATACTAAGAGGGGGGTGAATCAGTATCAAGTACAATTAAAAACCTTTTTCAACTTATACTTAAACCATTCAATTATATCCAATGAGCAATGAACAATAGTATAAGAGTTACACCAATACACCACAATACACCATGCACAATATATGTGAAATAATCAATAGTTATTGTTCAAGGGAAGTAATGAATTCCAAAGGTAGCTACAACTTCCAAATGTAAAGGGAGGGATAAACCTCCAAGAGGAAGATACAATCCTCCAATATCAAGAGAGAGTGTAACTCTCCATCCTTTCCCCTTCCTTCCGCCCAAGAATATACGAGAGATAATAAAACTTCACATTAAATCATCACCATCAACCAATCATCACATAGAACCTGATAATGCTTCCTGAGACTTCTTCAATTTCTGAAATTATTCAAGTCTTGGAGTACTCTGATCCTATAGATAACATTACTCAATGTATTCTCTGAAACTCCTCCAATTTTCACTCCTTGAATCCTCCTCAAAAGGAAGTTATAGAAAGAATGGTAGAATTTATTCAATTCTGATCTATTCAAGAGAGTGAACTTGCACAGAATGCCCCACGCTCAATATTTAACATCTGATTCTAAAACTAGCACACAAGAAACTACAGTCCGTACTCTTTTCAATGAATGTTGTCTCACATCATTTGGATTCACGATGAAGAAGTTATGACTGTTTTACCCAAAACACTTGTTTAGTGACTAGCTTCAGGATTGGTCACAAACCCTATATTCCACAGAGTGTATCTCCATACTTATAGAGAATCAAGAGTTTATTTTTTTACCATAGGTACCTTGATATGTCTTCTCAATACCATATAAATTTCACCATCTGAATCGTTCTAGAAAACAAGTTATAGCAAAAATGGTAAGATGACCTGAAAATAACATACCTTAGAACACATCACCAAAAGACTTCATCCTCCCTTGAAATCCGGCCTTCTTTACTT
>JASDQU010103490.1:386632-401706 GCA_032191745.1 Picea mariana | reverse complement strand
ATTCAACTTGTATCAAATGAATGTATAATGATGTGTATTTATACCATTTATGTCACTTCCTTTTAAAATTAGGGTTGATCTGACACTTTCTTATTTTGTAATTCTTTTTTTTAATTACCTTCAGGGCCTACATGTACTTCCTTCTTCAATTCACTTTGTCATCTTAAAAAATTTATTTCTCCTCAACCATGAGGATCCATGTGACGTGCCACATACCACCAGAAACAACATGATGTATACTATCCATACATGGGTGTTGTATATGCATGTGCATTGTCCTTCATGTTCAAATACCTTCATCAATCTTGCAATCCAAAACCCATGACTAGGGTTGACATCAATGACAACAACCAATCTTCCAACAATATTACTCCATGTTCTAATATACTCAGAAGGAAATTATAAATTTGGATCCTCATGAATGTGAGAAACTGTATGGGTGGTTGAATCAACATCCTAAAATTACACAGGTTTCTATTTCAAAGTTTGTTGAGCGACTTCTAGGTGTGGTAACAAACTTGATAGAAATTCAGATTCTTTGTCAAAGTTTGTTCACCGACCTATGGATGTAGTAATAGAATCCACATACAATCAACTTTCTATCAGTACTACACATTTTTTTCACTATTCCTATGCATATGATTGCATCTGGGTCGAAGAGCTTGCCGCTCTTTGCAACAATATTCTCCTGGTAGTTGAAGGTGGGTATATAATTAGGGAACGAGGCTCTCAAAATTTTTTGATGCCCGCATCGACATGTAACTGGGAAAAGTTAATGGGAAGGAATTCTGGATTATGGACTTTGCAACACTTTCTGAAGATTACTTTATACTACCACATTCTGCAAGAAGTTTGACGTGTTCAGGTAATGATTTTGTTTCTGAAGATCACCTTTTACTACCACCTTCATGTAATCATTTTGTTTCATTCTTTAGAAGAGACCTTGATGTAGTAGGATATTCTAGATATGTTTCGACTGAATATCAATCTTCTTGTTGTTTCCCTTACTTTGAATGAGGAGAATGCATTTCTTCTATTGCAGTAGATCTGATATTTGAAAAAGAACAAAAATTGCTCGATGCTTGAAGTATTTCCTTGTCTAGATCAAATAAATCTCCATGGCCTCGCCACAAGTGCCTCTCAAGTTGTTCATCAGGATCACAGATTGATAAGGACAGAGTGCCTTCCTAGTCATAGAGTGCTTCCACCATTATCTTTCATTTGCGCAGGTTCTTTTACTGCTACCTTCTTTCTTTGTCCTGGTGGTTGATCCTTCTATCCCAACCAACATGATGGAAATAAACTAGCTCTAGGGAATTTGATCGCTTCTGGGAATATGAGTTGACTACATATTAATTTTGGTTAACTTAAAAAGGATTATGTGTGAAACCTAATGTTAGACATAGAAAATACAATTTCTTATTTCTTAAAATATAAAACAATGTATTTTTTTAGCACACGACTATTCAAAAAGTTTCAGGCATTGTTTGGGATTCATGTCCTTTAAGGATGTTACTTAATCACACAATTAATATTGCTTGTGCCAATGCAATCGATCCGTCATTGACTATGGAAATCGCATTAACAGTGCAATGTCAGATAATATATGTCTGACATGTACCTAATGTCGAGGTCATCATCGCACATGACACCCAACCTCCAAAGATTTCTAGACTCACAAAAACATTGTAATTGTCGTGACAAAGAAACACTAAAGTTGATGCTCTTTGCAGGTCTGACAATCCTGCAGTCTAAGCTCTTTGACAATGACAGGCTTGCTTGTTCAACGCATTACTGCCCTACAGTCAATGGCACTGTTCCCATTTCCACCACCAGTGTCGATGTCTGAAGTTGAAGCTATCTAGAGCCTGGAGTCACCGCTAGTGTGGATTCTTGGAGCCAGGGGTCACGACTTGTTATACTTGAAATTAGTATCAGTAGTGATCGAAAGTTGATTGTATGTCGAATCGGTTACTACATCTAGAGGTCACTCAACAATATTTGAGATAGAAGTTGGTTGTCTGTCAAGTCTGTTACAACTTTGTCATAAAAAGGTTCTATAATTTTAGAATGTTGATTCAAACACGCATACAATTTCTCACCTTCGTTAGGATCCAAATTTATAATTTCCTTCTGAGTATATTCGGGCATGGAGTAATATTTGACATCACTTCTGAATATTCCAGACCATTTTGTGAGCCACGATGTCTGCCACCCCTATGACGAAATATATATTATGGTGTGATATGCAACATTTGATACATTTTCCAAATTTGTGTTGCTGGAAGAAGCTATATACTTCAACATAGGAGAATTTTGCAGGTGACTTGAACGTCTCTTCAAATTTACAGCAATAAAACAAAGAAATTCAAAATACAAATCTTTAGGCAGGCCTTTCAACCAATCATATGATCAAATACAAGGAGAATACCAGTCACAACATACTTGAATTTTTTTTGTCTTAGATTTTGTTGGCTAACATGTTTTTTCCCCCCAAAGCCGACGTCACATAAAACCACTCCCTCGTCTTTGAATTGGGCCTGAATTGCATCTCTAAGTTGTCTCACATGTCGATGACCAGGAACATTACAAGGAAGGCACCTCAAACCACAAGTTTTCGACGATAGAGGGAAATTAACACTTAGCAAAGTATGTAATGTTGAATAAAAAGCTAATGTAGGTAGGCCATATATTGAAGAGACAAGCTATTCAAGAAGTTGGGATAGATCTAGCTGGCAGTACCAATGAAGTCCAAGACCCAAAATTGATATTCAACTCATTGTTTTTAACCATGCAATCATTTGATGATCAAGTTGAAATCTATAAAAGACCGTCTACAGGCTTGATTCTTGTACATATTATTTTTTTTGTCTGTGGGAGCCCCAATCGTAGTCATTATGGCAAACACATTTAAATTTCAGAGAATATCTACTGAACTATTTCAAGACAACTATTTTGGGAAATAATCTTAGCTATATTTGTAACCCAGTTTATCTAAATATAGAATATTTGAGGATTTTGTATGGTGTTTTCCAATGTCTGATATTGTTTTTTATTTTATTTTGTATTGTTTTTTATGTGGTTAAACATGCATGACAAGCTTTTTTTTATGTTGCCCAACACTTCGATTTAAATAAAAGCTACTCTTTTCGCTCCTTACATTTTACATGGAAGAATAATTTGTGATAGGACATAGTTATGTTGCACCCACCCTATACTTAAGAAATAAATGGGTGGACCTGTCTTACTTTCATTCTTCGAGGTCCTGTAAATAGAATGAATTAATGACTCTATTTCAACAAGGCATCTAAGGTGTTGATGCCATGTTCTTGTTCAATAGTGTGCATATATTACAACTTCTTCTATTTGATAGTATCCATGCATATAAAAAATGTTACGTTATATATATATATATATATATATATATATTATTTCTATTGCTTATGGATTTCAACGAAATTTGCGAATTGAAAAACACCTTTCAAATTGGAATATGATTTACATTTGGACCACAAATAATTTATTAAGATATATTAATATGAATACTATTGTAATAAATATAAACAAATTCTCTTTAAACTTGAAGTTGTCTTTGTCGACCCCCAAGTATATTACATAGCTGAGACTAAATGCTCGTTTCTCCCTTTGTTTCCCCTTCTCTATACTTACATGTTTTTCCCTCGTCTTATTCCCCTCTATTATCCCTTTGTGGTTCTATATTTAGTCACATTTCTATGATCACGACTTCTCAGGTTGGTGGATTGGATGATGCTCATCTTCGTCTATATATTCACATCATGAGCCTGACTGACCGCGGTCCCTTTCAATACTTAGCCAATTATTTGGTCATTGCGTCCCGAGTTTGCACTATCGAACACTTATGCCCCATGTTCTGTCATATACATCTTACACCCAAAAACTTATGTGATCTGCAATTTATTTTTTTACTAGTGAGAACTCACCAAGGGTTTGAAAAGATTGGCATTAATAAACAAACAATAGATGTTGTTTTGTGAGAAAATTAGCCCTTTTTCCCTTTTCTTCTTCCCATCTATTATCCCTTTCTGGTTATATACTTAGTCGCCTTTCTATTATCATGGGTTCCTAGGTTGGAAGACTGAAAGATCTTCATCTCCATCTATATCCTCACATGACGAGTCCGACCGACTATCATTCCTTTCCATACTTAGCCAATTTTATGGTCACGGTTTCGGAGGATGGTGTTATTGAACTTTGTTGCTACTTGTTCCATGATATACATCTTGCACTCAAAAATTTCATGATATAAAATTCCACCCAAGAATCCTCTAACTCGCAAGCTTCACTCTACCCATGATCAAAATCTGGACCAGGGATCAAAATTTAGCTCAAAAATCAAAGTTCTCGGAATTGCCTCAAAACAAACAGGTGCATAGCCCTCATCATCACGAACCCAACGCAACTCATTTGGGTTCAAACGGATGTCAGATGAGAGAGATATCGCGATTTGTTCGAATCACCAAACAGGTAAAAAAAATGAGTGTTGACTGTGCAGTCCGTATAGTTCGTATGGATCTTGACATGGCAGAGGCCGTACGTCCATACACTGAGGTGGTAGATGGTGATGTGGCCTTCACTCATTGACAGATGTGGTCAAATCATGATGCGACATGTGGCATTTAATGGGCAAATGGAGTGGTTCCACGTGGCCCAGTCGTGGGCTGCCACATGGCACCATGGCAATGGTTGTTTGTTCAAAATGTTATGGAGTCCACCAGAATCGAACCCCAGACCTCCTCCCACCGTGCAAAGTTTTGGAAAAGGCCGCCCAACCAGCATTCCATGCGTTGGTTCTCATAACATATATGGTTTAGAAAATATTTGAATTTGATTTGATTAAAGGTTGGCACGGGGGTCCAGGCTGGGGCCTAGCCCCAGCCCGCGGTCACATACCAATCCATATGACTACACTCTTGTGCGAGTTTCCAATGGTTTATAAACTCGTGGTTACGGTGTTATATGTGACCGGTGGTTATACCATATGCACGGGAGTTTGATATTTTAAATGGAGTCCAGCCCCCGGTCTTATGTATCAACCCATATGACCTTAACCTTGGCACGCGGGGGTAAATTTGGTTTTTAACAACAGTTAGCCCATGGTTTCAGGTGCTTACCCACATGACCATGACCCTGGCAGTTAGGGGTTGGGCACGCCCTAACTGTCCTATAGTTTGAACGATTTTGTGGTTATGCACATGTGCTAGGTTTTAGCACAATTTTTTTAGCATGTTCTTGGTTGAATGCCCAGAGGTGCGTTTTGGTGAACCGGAGACAGCAAGCTTGAAGGAAGAGAATGGAAGGAGGCCTATCTTCTTCATTTTTTGGCCAAATGAGGTGCCGTAAAATCCCAGCTAGGGGTTTTTGGATGTTCTGAATCCATTGGCACTGTTTTCACAGGAATTTGAAGACTTCTTTTGCCGGTTTTTTTAACCATTGAAGTTTCAGAGAGCTCCAGGGAGCTTGAAGCCCTCATTATTTGAGGTCATGCTCATATGAGCCTATGTTTGTTTTCTGTGATTGAATAATCATTTTTGGCTAACTATTATGATCTGAACACTTTGGGATAGGTTCCAGATCCATTTGAGGACTTTTACAGGTGTTTTTGCCACAGAGAAGCTCAGGGAAGCTTAAGGCCACATGTAGAAGAGGTCATGCCCGAATGAGCCATGATTCGTTTTTAGAGTTTTATTAGTTATTTTTGGGGTTTTTATGTATTTTGATCCCAATGGTACAACCATAATTTCCATTGGAGTTGAGCAGCATCTTGTAAAATAATTTTTGACAAATTAATCCCAGAGAGCCATGTCCATTGATGGAGGCTCAAGGAGATGTAGCCCAGAGAGGGGTGAACTCCTTTATCATCTTGATATTGTTGTGAGTTTGATGGTTTATTTGTTGCAAGTTATGTTACTGTGTATTTATTTAAAGTACATATTTAATCATTTAAAAGAACATCTCCTCACACATGAACATTTAAAAGAAGATGCATAAACTTGGCACATAATTTATCTTTCATATTTTAACACATGGAGCAAGGTCCTGTAAAGTTTTATTTTAATGAAATAGAGGATGCTTGCATAGCATAACAAGTCAGCCCACTATTTTCAGATCAACCCAGGTTCACAAAAGATTCAAAGCATCTATCGTTTCCTTCCATCCCCACTACCTTCGTGCCCTTCCCAAAGCACATTAATTATGGTTTTACTAGTGACAATTGAACACACTAGTACAAAACAATTGACATTAACAAGAAAAACACCTCGAGGGCATATCCCATTAGCACACATTAAACCGCCATTTACAGTACTCGGAACGACCATCGTTCCTTTCTATACTTAGCCAAATTTTTCCACCTATTCCGTGATATACATCTTGCACCCAAAAATTCTATGGTCTACAATTCCACCTCGGGCTCCTCCAACTCACAAGATTCACTTTACCTAGGCTCATAAAAAGTTTCAAACCATTTATGGCTCCCTTCCATCCTTGCCAAATTCACACCCTTCCTAATGCACATTAATTATTTCAGCCTCTAGATTAACTTCCATTGTTATGTGACCTACAAACAACACCCGGACCTCCCCGATATACAAATTGACTTCTAGACTCCCACATCGTCCCCTCTTTCATGTTACACATTATGCATTCAAATGTTCCGAGCGATAAAATTTGACCGTCGGGGCCTCACATCTTTTGGGGAAACCTTGTCACCCTATTTTGGATCCTCGAGTTGGTAGGTTCACGAAATCTCCAATTCCTAGTCACTGTTTCTTGTGCCAGCCACCTTTGTACTTCTTTCCAAATATGTAACAAAAAAGGTTTAATGTTAAGATTTCATCATGCAACAACCATAAATATCATCATTAATAAGAAAAATCCTCGAGGACACAGTCACACTAACTATCCCTACACAACTTGTCTAGAAACATGCAGAAATGCTCTTTTCAGGTAATGGGAAATCTATTACAAATTTCAATATATTAGCAAAAACAAGTCCGGGCTATTGTTTCCCTATTCCATACTTAGACACTTTTTCGATTGCGGGTTCTCGAACCGATGGGCTCAAAATTGTGTTTTGAATCTTCTGTGACTTCCAAACAATACCTAGAGTTCCACGATATACAATTTGTCCACTGGAATGCCCCTTCATGAGCCCGATTGTCCGTCGTTCCTTTCAATACTTCGCTGCAAGTTGGTTGTATGTTCATGAAATGGTACATTTCCATGGTTTCACATTCTGCAAACACTGTGTATCGAGTTCGGCCTATCGTTTCCCTGTTCCATACTTAGAAACTTTTTTGATTATGGGTTCCTGGACTGGCGGGCTCAATATTGTGTTTCCAATGTTCCGTGACTAGCAAACAACATCCGGAGTTCCACGATATACAATTTTTACGCAGGAATGTACCATCATTCTATCTTCTGTGTTATGCATTCTGTGGTCAACACTTTTGAGAGATATAATTTGACCCTTGAGCCCTCACCTCTGCTGGTTGTATCTTGTAGCCTTACTTTGAAGCCCGACCGACCGCTTTCAATAATTATCCATTCGTTAATTGTTGTTCCCTGTCATCGCCACCTTCATACTTATTTCTAGATATGCAATTAGTAAGCTTTAATGCTAACACTTCATCATGCAATAACCTTAAACATGTCATTAATGAGCGAAAGGATTGAGGAGATCTCTCACACTTCTACCATTTACAAATTGACCATTGGACTCCCACATCATCCCCTCTTCCGTGGTACACATTTTGCACTCAAAAGTTCTGAGACATACAATTTGACCCTCGGGAAGTCACGTCTTCTGGGAAACCATTTTCACCCTAGTTTGAAGCTCTTCCGACTGCTTTCCATACTTTCCCATTTCATGGAATCTCTTTTGCGGATCCTCGGGTTGGCGGGTTCACAAAATCTCCAATTCTTAGTCATTGTTTACTGTGCTCGCCACCTTCGCACTTCTTTCAAAGTATGCAACGACCAAGGTTTAATGCTAACAATTCATCATGCAACAACCATACATACCATCATTAAAAATAAAAAGGCTCGACGAGACAGTCACATTGACTATCGCTACAGAACTTGCCCATAAACATGCAGAAAATATCTTGCCAGGTAATGAGATATCTATTAAAAATTTCAATATATTAGCGAAAATGAGTTCGGCCTACCGTTTCCCTATTCCATACTTAAGCCACTTTTTCGATTGCGAGTTCCTAGACAGGAGGGCTCACGATTATGCTTCCATTGTTCTGTGGCCTACAAACAGTACCCGAAATTTCATGATATACAAATTGACCTATGGACTATCCCATCATGCCCTCTTCTGTGTTATTCATTTTTCACTCAAAAATTTCTGAGACATACAATTTGATCTTCGAGCCTTCACCTCTAATGGTTGTACCTTGTAACCCTATTTTAAATCCTGCCTAACCGATTTCGATAATTAGCCACTCCTTAATTTCTCTTTCACTTCTCTGCGACCTTTGTACTTATTTCTAAATATGAAATTAGTAACCTTTGATGCTAACAACTCATCATGTAGGAACCGTCAACATTTCCATTAATGAGAGAAATGCTCAAGGAGATCTCCCATTAATACACATTAAACCAAGATACGCGGAGAGTTATATTATCCTTTATGATTATTCATCTCAAACAACATGGAATGTATTTCGCGGGTCGTCGCATTGGCGTGTTCACTAAATCTCCAATCCTTAATTGCTCTTTGTCGTACCCACTATCTTCGCACTTCTAGGTATGAAATTACTAGTCTTTAATGCTAACAACACATCATACAACAGTCATTGAGATTGTCATTAATGAACGAAAGGCTCGAGGAGATCTTCCATTCACACGCATTGGACCAATATTTATGGAGGGTTATATTATCCCTTCCAACTCTTCATTTCAAACATCATCTGGAGAAAACGAATGTTCTCGTAAAATTATGGTAGCAACTTGACAACAATTCTATGGAGATGCAGTGAATATCTTCGGATGTGAGGACCATAAATTCTAGTGGTCCAGGGCATACTCTTACTATTCATCTCATTCTGCCTAGAACGAAGTGATTTGGAGCTCTGGAATCACTCATGCAGGTTGCGTCCCTGAGGTTTTTGACTGTAAGGAGGTGGTCTCTTGGTGTGCCGAAAAATATATTTCAAGACAAAGAATTATTCCACTGTGCGACCATTCTCCTGTTTCTTTGTCACCTAAGGTCTTTTGCAAGATGTTAAGATTTTTGGAGCCAACATTGACCTTCATAAGATAAGACTACAATCATTTCCTAGAAAAAATGATAATGGGTTGGACCTCTTACTCGAGTTCCTCGAATACCCGACAACAGTTCGTGAAGATATCAAAAAATTGCAAGTCAGTTCCTTTAGAAATCCATTCCAGGAAATTGCTTGGTTGTTTACAAGAATAACGAGACAGGAATCCATGACAAGCATTTCCCGCATAGTTCTTTATATTTTGTATTTCGCAGTCAAGGAACAATCCATTTTTGACTGGGGGAAGATAATTTCCATTGAAATTTGTTCCCAATTGTAACAATTCAAAGAAGATAATAAATTGTATATGTCATCCTAATTGATTTTCACGATAGCACATTATTGTCCATTTCCAAAACTCTCTTTGTCCAAGAAGATAAACTATGAATTCGACCCAGTAACATTCTGGTACTAGGCCTTATGGAGGAACAAGGACTCCCATTGATTTTTATGAGGTTTTTAATGAATTTGTCTCGATTTGCAAAGATTTATTGTTAGGAAAGGATACTCCCCGGATGTTTGTCCATGAAACTAAGTTTTTGTATAGGAAGGGGACACTTGAACAAAAGGAAAATTACAGTGTAATAATGATCTTTGGCTCCAAGGAAAATTCTTGTTTCTTTCGATGTCACATCACAAACAAGATGTTTGTTACAGAAATAGCAAGGAAATACAACTACTGGTTGCATTTTTTCCATGGAAAGAGAAAAAAAAAAATTCATTCCTTTGCCATGGAAAGTCGGGGACTTTGTGTTCAGAAATGTCAACAAGATTGACAAATTCACAGGCCATTTCAAGAACTTGAACCTAAAATATATTGAAAGGCTAAGAGGGTTCGACCCTAATGGGATTTTTTGAGAACATTTACTACAGTTGGATTTAGCATCTCTTTTATACATACATGCCTGACCGAAGACAGAGACAGTGATGAAAACACTTTTGCTCCTGATGATGGCGACGTAGAGACATTGAAAATCGAAATTTAATTGTACAGACAAGAGGGAATAGGCTCCAGTGAGAAGAGTGTCCAGTCCCCGACCAACACTCCCAAGAGAATGAGATCACAGAGCATCACTTCAACGACCCACCCCAGGAAGAAATCAACCCATAAATATTCAAATGGAGGAGGAGATAGCTCCTCGTGGAAAAATTTATAGTTCTCACAAGCTTCTCATGATGAAGAAGAGAAAAAACATTATAGGGTAGGCGGAAGAGCCTGACACTTAAAGTGAGAACATGCAACTTGAAATTGTTGTGGATGATGTGTTCCACAAAGTTGATCCAGCCGCAGATGCAATGCACCATTGTTCGACAATGGAAATAACTGAGACCGACATTTTTGATGAAGATGAATCCTTCATATTCAAGAGCATTGTTTTTGACAGTGAATCTAAAAATTTAATTATTGAAAAGAGAGATGTAACAAATAAGAAAGGGAAATCTCGTTCAGATATTAACCTTAGGCAAAAGAAGACATCCCAAATCTTTCAATTTCACTGCGCAACTACAGATGCTCTTGAAGTGGAGAATGCCAGACTGAATGATCGACTCAAGGAATTGGAGGAGGCTTTGATTCCTACCCCATTGTTTTCCAATCCTTTAGAAAAAACCATGCTTGCCACCCCTGCAGCCAAGTTAAAACGATCCTCCAACCTCCTCACATCATGTAGAGGCTATGTAGAGAAGAATATCAAGAAAAGAATGGAGCTAATTACTGAAGCCTGGGAAGCATCACAAAATATAGCTTCCTTTCGAACGAGGGAAAATGATTTGCACGAACATTTGCAGGCAAATTTAAAAAATGAAGAATGTTTCTATCTACAGACGATGATCCCTTTTGGCAACCATGTCATCAACATCTCAGATCTGAAAAGAATACAAGAGGATCTCCCCTCCCCAAACCAGATCAAACAATTAAAAGCATGCTCGAAAGAGAAAGTTAAGAACCTACACCTCATTGTCAAATCATGTGAACAAGCCATATCAGAGAAAGAAGAATTATTCAAAAACTTGAACCAAATAGACTTAGCCAGAAGTACCAATGAGGTTCAAGATGCAAAATTAATCCTCAACTCATTTTCCTTAACCAAGCAATCCTTCAATGAAAAAGTTGATATTTTAAAGGTGTTGTCTTTAGAAAATTTTACGACATCCTTGAATATGGTCAAGTTGATGTCGAGAACTGGCTAGTGGACTATTCGACACATAATGAAGAAATTGAATAGACTCTGCATAGTATTTCTATCGATCTATGGAAATTAGAAAACGAGCTTTTCAGCACAGAAATTCGAGATGTAATCAACGTGGCCCCCATGAGAAGCTACATTGAAGAATGGATCCAAAGGAGAATGGACAAGCTCACTAACGAAGGACAAAAACCGGTTGGCACGATTCTAGTGGTCGTTGACGAGAGCAACAAAAATGCATCGTCTTCATAGTAAGTCTATATTGATCACATATTTATACTAATCACATCTCGCTTTCTTTATCAATCTAGTTATTCTACCTCTTTAAATAGAAATATCTAACCAAAGACTCATAACTTCCAATTTCTTCTTTTCAAGTCTTCCTCTCTACCATCGCACACTTCTTCTTTCTACAATCCTATTTCTTGTACTTTTTTATTTTATGTTCCACGGGAGCCCAAATCCCAGTCTATATGAAAAACGCATTTAAATTTCCAGAAATATGTAACAAATTCTAGAAATATGTAACAAACATTATTAATTTTTGATAAATTTCAAAGAAAACTAATTCGGGAACGATTTCGACGGTGCCTTGTGGGCTTCTTTTAGAAAGCTATTTTTTTTTTCTTAAACTATGTTGGATGTAAGGAAATTGTGTTTATTATATTTGAATGTTTAATGTGTGTGATTCCTGGTCCTTTTTTCCTGAGAAAAAAAAAAAAAACTACTACTATCATTTTTTATTGTTTCAAGTCATTACGACGGAAATTTTCTAAGTCCCATATTTGAACTATAAATGCCCCAAGAAAAAACTTAAACATGAGTATCACATATATAAAAAACGCAGTAGAATTGACATCCTCGTTTGCGTATTAACCCCATATTAATATAATATTATGATCAACTAATTTGGGAGGTTCTTCGAGGGTCATCTACCAGCCTGATGTCTTATGGTTGGCATGTGACACACTGGCACGAGTCATCTTCTACATGGATACCACCTGTACTTCAAGTTGCTTCCCACGTGTCTCTGTTTCTTTGGGCTTCTATTTCTCCCTCAGTCCCACCATAGCAATGCATTTATTCCCATTCCAACATGGCAGGGACTACACTACCATGCAACACTTGTTTTTAAGTAGGTTTGGCAGTGTATGTAATAAAATTATAGTGTAGATTCATCGAACCAAAATTTGATGTGAAAATATTTTTCAAATWTTTTTTATTTTTTTTTATTTTTCATTTGGAGAGATTTTATCTATTTATTCTGGATAAGTTAATAAATGTAAATCTAACATAAAATTATTATTATTATTATTATTATTATTGATGAGTAGATTCATTGTATCAAAAAATTTGATGTGTCAATATTTTTTGTTTTTTTTTTCCATATGAAAAGATTTGATYTGGATTTGAACCTGTGACCTCTTAGGAGTAAAGCCAATCTTAACCATTAGGCCCATTCAGGTTGTATTATAAATTTGATATATATATTAGAAAGTTGATATACAAATATTTTACTTAAGGTGGACATTAAAATGTTTTATTTATGGCTCACATCCATTTATTTTTTTGTTATTAATGTTTTTTTTAAATGTCACTTGTCAACTTCATGTTGAGCATTGAAGGAATTACACATCTCCCCGATATTGGGATGTAAAAAGCTAATCTCCAATAAATTAAAAGCTATTATTATGGGAAAAACTAAGTACGTTTGGTTCTAAATGAATGGATTGATTTGCCATTTCACAAATAAGGAGTTGCTTAATCATGTAGCTAATTTCTTTTTATTTGTAGGATTTTCATAATACAAGTTTTTGGCGCTTTGATCTAGATTGAATGAGTTTTGTTAATATAAGAAGTTATATTTTGGATTGATTTGTAGTTTTGAGCTATTGGATTTAGGTTAATTTAGATTTGGACAAAATTTCGGTGTAGAATATTGTTTCACTATACATAAAACTTGAACTATAATAAAATTGTGATCATATGCAAATTTTCTATTGAATTCTTGTTAGATTTATGATAAGAAAATATCTTTTTTCAACAAGATTAGATTACAACCACAAAATATGAGATTAGCTTACACCCATAAATAACAAGTAATGACAGTAGTTGGGTTCCACTAAGAGAAAAATAATAGATATCATGTCATAGTTTGTGTTCGATAACATAGATATCCCAATAGTGGACGAACACCTTTAGTAACCAATCATACAACCATATCAAATATCAACACATGGATTTTTTTACGTGGTAAAATACCTATGGGGAAACATCCACGACCCCAACCAATGTGGTAACTTGGAGCAATTTTTTAATGCAAAAGAAAAATATCATAGAGAGATTTACTTGAGGGTTTCTTACAATTGATCATTAACAAATGACCCTCCACGATATTTAAATAGAGATCATGGACCAATCAGGTGTTAGGCCACATATCAATGTAGTCATTAAGATCGAGGAGAATATGAGTCTCTGAATCACTCTATGTTGGGAACATATGGTGACCATCAGATTACCTAACTACAAATGTATACTAATGCATACTAAAGAAACACACTAGGAAAAACATTTTTATCTAAAGACATATTAGACCAAATTTATCTTAACTAACTCCTAAGTGTCTAAATATCCTAACATCCCCCCTTAAGAACAACCTAGGATATGATTCAAGGATTTACAAAGGAAACACAATAGGAGAAGGAAGGAGGAATTAGAGGTTATCCCCCCTTTATGACAACTTAAGAACTCTTAACATAGATCGAAGTTTGGAAAACTTTGCTTCTATAAGAGACTTTGTGAAAATGTCTACAACTTGATCTTTGGTAGGGTATAATAGAGCTTCAATAAATTGATCACGAATGAGCTTTCTGATGAAGTGCATGTGTCGCTCCATGGCCCCAGCCAACATGGCCACTTGGAGTAATTTATTAATGCAAAAGAAAAACATTACAGAGATATTTACAAGAGAATTTTTCACAATTGATCATTGGAAAATGATCCTCCATGCTCTTTAAATAGAAATCATTGATCGATCGAGTGTTTAAGTCATGGATCAATATATCTGTTAAGATTGAGGAGAATATGAGTTTTTGGATCACTTTATGTCGGGAACATATCGTGACCATTGGATTACCTAACTACAAATGCATACTGAAGAAACACACTTTTACCTAACGTAAGTGGGGTGTTTTTTTTAATGCCCAATAATCAAACATCATCTTTTAGAGATTTGTGTTTTAAGAATCTACATAACATTTGAGCTTGTGCTATGACAAATTTACCTTGAAAATGAGTTATGCCCATCACATTTACATTATTTAATACAATTCTATCATGAATTACCAACCCCATTACTTCAACTTTAGTTGCATCCATGTTCTCTATAAAATTGTCATTAAAGTGAATGTCGCTGCAATTGCCGATTAATTGCTTCATGTGGTAGATTCTTGTTGTTGGTTAGATGTTGTCTTACTTCCAAATATGAATTCATTGAAAACTATATATATATATATATATATATATATATATATATATATATATATATATATATATATATATATATATATATATA
>JASDQU010103490.1:369230-384157 GCA_032191745.1 Picea mariana | reverse complement strand
TTTTTTTTATTCGCTTTTGTTTTTTATTTTAGTTTTTATTTTTAGATTTAAGTGTTTTATCTATTTTGTTTTTATTTGTATTTTATATTTTTTTATGTTTTATATAGTTTTTATTTATTATATGTATTTTTATATGTTTTATATTTTTAAATTGTTTTTTTTATAACTTTTATTACGTTATTATAATTTGTTTTTGAAATGTTTTTTAATTATTACATTTTTTATAATGTTTTTGTTTATCAATTATTTATTTAAAATTAATTATTAGCCTAACTCGATTCCTAACCTAATTACTAATTATTAACACTTATTAATTTAACCTAATTAATTATTTATTATTAATTATCCTATGTTATCCAATGACTTATTAAACTAGTTATTTTTGTAAATTTAACCCTAGTTACCTAACATCATTTCATGTAGGGATGAAATTAATAGGGGGGTGAAGAAATGGAGGGTGAGGGAATGAAAGGGTGCAACAAGGTGATGAAGGATCGAGCGAAATGGATGGAGGGAGAAGTGAAATCAACTGAGTCCAACAAACCATATGTCTTCATCATGAGAGCAATGTCAAATAGATAGTTGAAGAAACAAATCACTTATGATTATAGGACCCCAACATAGGCTCCACCTGGGGATGGTATCTCTTTCAAGAGGTGGCAAGAACCACTGAACTCTGAACATGTAGACCAATTATTTATTCGTTGGGCTAATCCCAAAACTTTATTCTGCAACATGTACCTGTTCTGATCTTTCAAATGGAACCAAATCAAACTGAAGACTGAAATTTTGAAATTGAGATTGAAAAATCGTTGAAAGGGATGCTCAAAGAGCTGAGCATATTTGCACATTGCTACCTACACTATACTAATGAAAATCATTTTGATTCAAATAATACAAAAATTCCAATGAAGCCAGTCAAGTAGCTGTAGAAACAAGTGTATTGCTTGACTACTTGTTAGCACAATCAAAAGGACAACTTGACCTTTTATCCACAGAATCAAAACTACAAAGTGTAATGTGCACCACTGAAAACATGATTGATCCTTTATGCTGAAAAAATATTCCATGTAGTCTGCTATGGGATCAGGAAAGACACTACCTATTTGTTTACTTTCAACGAATTTAGGGTCATAATTGGGTATGAAACATATGAATTTTACATCGTTATACAATTCCTGACATGGATGCAATTTTTTTGTTGAACTTTGAAATGAGACTCCAGCTAAACCAGGCCACGCAACTGATTGCCTAATCATGTCTTGATCATAGCTGCTTTTAAGTTCATAACTGGAGAATGAACCATGACTTTGACAACACAATTCATCTAACACATCAACTATTAGATCTTGCATGGACTGAGATGACTGTTTTATTGATTCCAATATAAATTCTTGATTTTCTGTGTGTTTATTATCCATGACATGATTAAAAATTTTCTTCAAAAAATAAAATGAATTGAAGGCTAATGGTATAGAGTTATAATGCATTAATTCATCTTCTATCTCAGGCTCTAAGATTTCATCTGGAATTTGAAAATCAATGTAGCTCAAGGGCTGAAATTCTGGGTCTAGAACAACTTCCATATCATCAATGACATCTTCAACTGAGTGATCAGAACATTCTTCATATTTACTATCGACAACTTGTTTATAATTTTATCTCAGAATTTGAAATGAAGAGAAACATAAAGGCATAGATCTTTCACTTACTCTGAGATTTGCAGCATTTTCCTCATTGTTGTCATGATTGTTGTGTAAAGGATGATTGTCATATTTGATCTGTAACTGAGCTTCCTCCTCCCAACAACATGTTGATTGATTGATTTGAAGAGTCAACATTGGTGTCATCATCATCATATTTATCATACTTGGGTAGATCATCCATGAAATAAATGTCATCAAACATGCACATCATATCAACTGGTTTCTCCTCTGCAAGTTGAGTTTGAGTTTCATCTTTGACCAGATTGTGAATTGAATACATGAAATAATCATTTTCCAATCCATGATACCAAGGTTGAGATGCAAAGTGTTTGGGAACAATGGCCCTTTCTTTCTCTGTAATCAATGGAACATGATGTCTTTGAACATCAAGTTTTTATCTTATACTAATCATGTGCAACATTTCTTCCATGGTGCTTGCCAGAATGTGTAGCTTCACCTCTGAGGATGTCATATGCTCCTTTTCTTTGTTCTTTCTATCTTCTGCCTCCAACTTTGACCTTTTGATCAACAAATGGGCTTCCACACTTATTGCACTATCTTGCATTTCTTTGAGTGTTTTGGTGTTTCTTTCCCTCAACTGAAATGCCATCTCTAGATAAAAGGCATCTGAGTAGTGTAAGAGAGCTAAACCAGGAGGTAGTCTTATATCAACAGGCATGGAATTGTAAACTTGATTGAATCTGGCTGAAAATTGTTGCACTGTTTCTCCTGGATGTCTTTTCAAGTGATTATATTCTTCCAAAATGAGGAGGAAATTCCTCTTGATCATCCATTGATCCAAGAAAACTTTCACAAACTGATTGAGATCACTGATGCTTGTAGCTAGCAGATCTTTATACCATTTCTTAGCTCTACTTTGCAAAGTTATAGCAAAAATCCTAATACTAACATCACTTTTTTCCACCTTAAAAGGGTCAAGATAATTTTCGAAACCTTGAATGTGTTTTTCGGCAATGATGTAGCCATATTCTCCATCAAATCTGGGAAGATATTGGAAGTAATTGGCAAGGAAATCATGGAGTATTGGAGGTAATACAAGAGGCTTTTATGTATCTCGTATTTTTACAGGTGTAGGAGTATGTACAGGGATTGTAACACTAGGCTTAACCTCTTAAGGCTCATTAGGTTGAACATGCTCTTCATAAATTTTGGTAGTATGATCTGTATTAGGATCATGAGAAGGGAAGAAATAATTAAAAATAAAACCTATCATATCTTAGATAAACTTCCAGCTTAACTACCTGATCTTTTTAGATGGTCTGATCATGTTTTAGGTTCTTCCTCCAGTGGAGTCTTTGAATTTGAACCGATCTGGATTTTATTAGGAGTCTTCAGGTGGATGATTCAGCCTTCTTGTGTCTGGTCACTGTCCACCATCATTAATCAGATTTGGAACTTGATATGCTTTCTGAGGAAGTTTCCCTAGTATAGTCGCCACTATGTTATCACTCTGTAATTTGCCCAAGGCTGTGGAGGCAATCACATAGGTAACATCAAAACCACTTTGGAGGATCTAGCCCTCCTAGAATTAGAGAGGGATCTCTCTGTATGATTTATCTTTGTTTGGATTGGATGTTAGGCTAGTTATAAGTGTACATGGTTTGGTTTTTAAATTGGTTGGCTAGAACATGAAGGGAAGGCCATTGGGAAATGGAGTCACAATATAAAATGGATCAAAACCAGGTCACAACAGGCTAATATTGCAAGGAAAGGTAGTCAAATTCATTGGATCCTCAAAATTTAATGCATGGAGGAGACAAAATAGGTCTAGGAGTCCAATAAAAAATAGAGCAATCAAGAATTCTGAGTTCAATCTTTAGTGGAGAACACAGAAATTATTCCAAGCTAGAGACAAAGTGTAGATTAAGAAAAATGATGCTCTTAACCTTCCCAAAACAATTTAGAACATAAGAAGTAATGGTGATAATAGAAAGAAAAAGTTTGCAAAGAAATAAAACCTTCACCAATGAAATTTATCAAAAGAATCCTGAAATGGTCACATTGTATTACTGGAAATCATCCATGGAGGCTTTGTGAGTTGTTTTACAAAATTAATTCCATTCTTCAATAATGGTCCCAACTGATCAAACCTTTTACATTTGAATTATCAAAATATATAGAATAGACTCTCCCCTAGGCTCAAGAGGTCGAAATCAACAACCTGGCCAAAAATAGAAACAAATCCCTGAAAATTTGGAACTGTCTGTCATGAAAGACGAGCCAAACTATTGAAAATAGGGGTCAACTCAGAAACTTGTATCTCCAAAAATATGAGATCTATGTGACAACTGAAATATGTTACTGTATATGAGTTTGTCCTGAGAAAAAACCTCTTTCGGTTTTTCCAAATTCAACTCCATCTCTCCAAAATAGCCACCACAAAACATGACAAGATCAGGAAAATTGGAAACCTGAAAAATAATGTTCAACGATGGATTATATCCTCCCAATTCATGATACCCGTGAAAAAATAGAGAGAGGTTATTTTTCTCCATCCTGTTACGAAGAAAAACCTCTCTCCATTTCTCAAAATTCCTTATGATTTGTTTGAAAATGCTCTCGGAAGACAGGTGGTAAAATTGTGCAAAAAATGGTTTTTTGATTTTTGGGGAAGGTGGTTTTTGGAGGGGATGGTGGTATCCCGGACCCCCCCTAGGGTGGTAAGTGCTATTAGAGTGGAAGGTCCGATAGAACCTGGTGATGACAAGTGTCCAGGTGAAAACCACTTTCTCGGACCCCCCCCTCGTTAAAGTTAGGATGGTCACGAGGGGTTTGGAGAAATTTACAGATGCAGATTAAATTGTTTTTTGGGATATGTGCATAAAGTGAATTTTATTTGTTTTATTCGCTTTTGTTTTTTATTTTAGTTTTTATTTTTAGTTTTACCTGTTTTATCTTTTATGTGTTTTATTTATTTTTGTTTTTATTTGTATTTGTATTTTTGTTATATTTTATATTTTTTATGTTTTATATAGTTTTTATTTAGTATATGTATTTTTATATGTTTTATATTTTTAAATTGTTTTCTGTTTTATAAATTTTATTACGTTATTATAATTTGTTTTTGAAAAGTTTTTTAATTATTAAAAATTTTATAATGTTTTTGTTTATCAATTATTTATTTAAAATTAATTATTATCCTAACCCAATTACTAACCTAATTACTAATTATTAACACTTATTAATTTAACCTAATTGATTATTTAATATTAATTATCATATGTTATCTAATGATTTATTAAACTAGTTTTTTTTGTAAATTTAACCCTAGTTACCTAACATCATTTCATGTAGGGATGAAATTAATAGGGGGTGAAGAATGGAGGGTGAGGGAATGAAAGGGTGCAATAGGGTGATGAAGGATCGAGTGAAATGGATGGAGAGAGAAGTGAAATAAACCGAGCCAACAAACCGGATGTCTTCATCATGAGAGCAATGCCAAATAGATAGTTGAAGAACCAAATCACCTATGATTATAGGACCCCAACAAAACCTACTACCAATGAATTCATGCTCGAATCTAGTTTGTAATGTTATGAGAATTGTCAATTTTTGTTAAGAAATTCTATTTTTTAATAATTTTGTTCTAAAATTTATTTATTAGGAATTTCATCGTTCTTAAAATTGTCTACAATGAAAAATCAATATTGTAAAAATCACAACACCAAAATAATAGAAAAATCCATAGTACACTTCCTTGTATTGTTTTCTTCAAAAGGGTATATTTAGTTTTTTTGGTAATGATCACATCAAACAGAAAATCAGTGCCCACATAAACAACATTAAAGAAATTTTGAGGTAAAAAATGGATCTCAAAATAAATAAATAAATGTTCTATCAACATCAAATTTAGAAGTTCCTGGATGGGGTTACAGATGGCCCTCGACGGACGACAAGTGGCAACTGGCAGCAATGGGTGTTATTAACCCCAGTCACCAGCCTCCCTCCCATTCCGTTTGAATGACCCACACTAAGCCATGAGTTATGGTAGTGCACTAGGATATCCTTGCAGGTTTAATGGCCCCTTGCATGAACCAGGTTGGGCATACAAAGCTAGGTAACAAATCTAGCAGAGTTGTCACCTCTGCTTTCATGGCAACCATCCATGTCAATTCACAAGGCACTATGAAGGCCAGTACCCCTAAGCGCTCTCCCACTCTACCACTGATGCAAAATATTTTTCTCCTTGGCTCTTTCTTGCTCTTGCACCTCTAGCCACCCACCACTACTCCTCCGTTGATCTTCCTGCACAAACCCACCCAGAATTCCTATGCCATGCCAAGGGAGAGGGGAAAATCTAGAAGGGAACCAATGTATTACAACACACTTTCTAGATGCAACAGGATTGACCCCTCTTAGCTTGCTCTAATCACCACAAGCACTCCCGACCCAAGAAAAATTGGTTGTAACTGCCTCATCAACCCTTGTCACCCCTCTCCAATCCTACAATGGACTTTGGTAGTTTCCCTGTCAAAGAGGAAATTCTCCCTCCTGAGGAACATACTCCTCTTCTGAGTTTCCATCCTTAAATCGCCCCTCTCAGATTCCACACACAGGTTCACGGTTTTGGCACTGGTCTATGTATTGTGGAGGAAGAAATTCCTCCTAGCTGGCAGGTGGAAAACCAACTGAAGGCTATGGATGTATATTTGGCAATGGATTTCGATTCGGAGGAGGAGTTGCCTCATCTCTCCCCTCGTCGACTCTTGGATGAACATCTTCAACTCATTTTTGAAATGCAATAGAATCTTGATGACTAGACGCACATTCAGTGAATTCTTGGCCAACGAATGGACCTCTTGTTCGAAGCCATGATTGAAGCTCCAACAAGAAAGTGGTGCCCGACTTGTGGCCAAAAGTTCATCCCATATTATAACATTCATGGTAGTTTGAGCTCGCATATCGATTAGCTTCTCCAAGTTTATGTTCTCCTTCTGGTTTTGTTACATATGTAAATATTGGCAGACTCCATGCCTCACGGTGTATGTTAGTCGGTCATGGTTACTGGTTAGTCGGTCATGGCGACAAGTTTTGGTAGTCAGTCATTTTTACTGTTTTGTTTAAACAATTACAATGTTTGTTTTGTTAAGGCCACCTGTCTTGGTTTCCTAGCTATGGCAAGACAAGTGGCAGACTATAGACATTGTAATGATAGGCATTATTGATAATATATAGATCCTTTTATTCACAAAAAAAAAAACATCAACTTTAGAAGTACCAATATAATTCAATATGATGATTTAGCCATCACCCAAATTCGCGCAAGTGTGTAGGCACCCCCCAGACTGAACAAGAAGGCAATTCTCGCCAAAAAATATTAGACCATGAAACCTAGGACATAAGGGTAAATAGTTTTGGAGGGAAAGGAAAAAACCTACATTTTTAACATATTTTCATCTTATTTCCTTATAGGTTTGCTCAAATTTCAAGTGCATGCACAAATTAAATGTGAAATTAAATTCTACATCTGATGAGTACCCACTCTGCATACTTTTGATAGACCCACGGTTAGATAAACATGCAATACATGGAAAATGTGTATTTCTTTTGAAGAAATACATTTTTTCCATGTATTGCATGTTTTTCTCAGTGTGGGTCTATCAAAAGTATGCAGAGTGGGTACTCGTTGGACAGAGAATTTAATTCCACACCCAATGAGTGTTTGCACTTGAAATTTGAGTAAATCAATAAGGAGACAAATCAAAAATACAATTTCAAAAAAAAAAAAAACTAGTTTTCTTTCTTTACCTTTAAAAATTTATCTCTTATTTTTTTATTTTAACTATTATTTTATTAATTTCCATAGGAGGTCCATTTTAGACCTCAAAATTTCTCTAATGTGTATGGACATGACATTGTTTTATTTTTTACTCTATTTCGATAAATAATACAAAATAGTAATTAAATTCAAAAAATCACAAAATATAGTCTAGGCACTAGAGAAATTTGTGATTATTATGAGCATATATTTTTTCCATAAAATTAATGGACATCTCTAAAAAATAAGATGCCCACTTAAGTCACTCATTATCCTTACCTAAAAGTTTAAAGTGTATGTACTTAATAAACGTCATATTTATCCCATTATATGTCCATAAATATTTTTAAAATAAATATGAGTATGGAGGTAATACAATTTCTCGACAAATTTTGGTTTTACTTCAAAGTGAAATTCTCAAATAAAATATGAGTTTAGAGGGGTTAAAGTTGAAGAAACGGATAGTTTTATAGTTTTCATTGTAAAAAACTAGAAAAAGTGTTATCTATTTTCATGTTTTCACCATCATACATATGTCCAAGTTGTGTCAATGACTATGGAGGAAAACAACAATGACCAACAAAATATAGGTGGGAGATTAGGACATTGATTATGATGCTAAAGATGATGATGGATCTAGTAATAATATTAATGGTAGACAAAATTTTAGTGATGATGAAGTGAAAGAAAAATAAAATGAAGTTGATGATGAAAATATCACTTTAGCTCCCCAAATAGGGTGTTAAGAGGTGGAGATGTGACTGCCCTTGTGTGTCAATCGAACATCTCCTTGCAAAACCATAATGGGTTTGATAATAGGAACATGGGGAATATTGATGAGGCATGATGGGAGAATGAGAGGGAGGTATGTGAGGAGTATGAACTCCTTTCAACTTGCTGATGAAATGATGAACCTATCCCAAGATTTAATGACAAGCTACTATGAGTATCTCTCCTTACATTCATTTAAGGAAAACATTATAGGTGGTTGTCATACCAAAGGGAGTTTCCATGATGAAAATATGGATAAGTGGGGATCCTAGAAAATGTTGTATTTGGTTTGTAAGGAGGCCCTATGTTTCTATTTCGGAGTGGAGACTCGATCGTGGCTGAGAACACAAAGGAAAGATGATGGGACACCTTTGTCAAACTGTGTTTGGAATTTTCTTGGGCCTCCAAATTTTTGCATCTTAGGTAACACCCCCACCATTCTCTAGTTTTTCTGCCTAATCACTTGTGTTTAGCATTTGGTGTGGTACGGGGAAGTTTTTTAATTCTTTTCTCAAAGAGGTCAGTTCGAGATAATGGTGCTTTTTGAGAGGATTGTTGAACCTTCGATATCCTTCAGGGAGATTATTTTCTATGCACAACCATCTTTGTCTTCACAGAACTTAACACTCATCCAGGTCATAATTGTATTCTTGTCTATCATGACGAAGCGTAATGTTGGGGGGTGTAAGGGTGGGGAAGACCAAACACGAAGGGCTTGTTCAATTAAGGTGTCATCCTCAGGGAAGACTAAACATTGGTCCTGAGAAGAGATGGAATCCATCACAACAGAGTGGTTATTTCAAGAAAGGTGCTCTAAGTCAATGAAAGTAAAAATTGAAGAGATGGAAAAAGGGGTAAAACAAAAGAGAAAGACATTAAGTGAAAACTAGGTCTTGGAAGAGCTTGAGGGGTGGTTTCAAGACCTTGTTTTTTCTTGTGCTCATGATACTAATTTTTTTTAGAATTACAGAGACCTATTGGCTAGTTAAAGCCTTGATGGCTCAAATTGTGGAAAACTAGGAGGAAACACAACGAGACATCCTCCATGCAATAAGGATATTTGAAGGGAAGTTTGAGGCTGTATGCAAATCATTGTTTGGATTTGGAATCTTTGTCTCACAAGTCAATGAGGAAGTTGAGGTTACTACCCACAAGTAGAGCTCCCATGGTCTAGAGGGAACACAAGTGAATCCCATCATAATGGATGCAGACTTGCAACCCGTTGAGTTCAACACTGAATGAGACGAAGGAAAACATGGAGCCAAAGGAAATGGTTATGGATAATAACACTCCTCCATCCACTCCTTAATGTTTGGTTTGTCTATATGTCTTACCAGTTTCTTCGAACAATCATAGGATAATAACTCAATCTGTCTTTTTTTTCCTGGTTGTGAATTGGATGATAAATGGTGTCTTAGAAATATAAAGACTATATGTAATGATACTAAGTTAATGGAGGACCTAGTTTCCGTAGAAATAAACCTCTATTAAAAATTGTTGTAAACTCTTTTTTGTATATAATGTGAAAATACTTATGTTTTTGTTAGATTATATATATATATATATATATGGCATCGTAGGGATAGAGGTTAATGTTCACATAATGATTAGTTATAAATACCATTCATCATGAGTATGATATAGATAATATACAAAATCCAAAGGATTGATGTCAATGATGATGACAATAATCACCAATAAGAAATGAATGATTTAGTAGGTGATCAAATGTATGATATACAAAATGATGAAAATAGACTTCGTAACAATATAATCGATCTACAAATAGAATTTCTAGTTGATGAAGTTAATGTTAACGAAGATGAATATGGTGACAATATTACTTTGAAAAGACAGTATACAAAGAATAATATTAATTTTATTAAAATAAAAACATAAAGACACATAATAATGTTATTTATAATAGTAAGTACTTTCATTAAAATAAGAACATAAAGACATATAATAATGTAATTGAAAGATTTTATATTTACAAAAATTGTAATTCATATTTTAATTATTAAGTTATTCTTAATAAAGTTTTTAAGGGTATTCATTATTATTTGGCGTGTGATAATATTTATTACTATGGTTATAGGTTGTAGTCCACATTGATTTACATTTTACACTTAATTGATTATGAGGAAATACTTTTCATATGATATATATTAGTCTTAGTACATTTATGTATTAGTTTTGAAATTATTATGGCTAAGATAATTTATGGTTTTATTTAGTTTAATATCATAATCATGATCTACTATTAACATTTAAGTCATTTAAAAAAAAAATTCTAGCATAAAAATTTTCAATATATTATAAATATATGTTGTTCTCTGAAAAACAATACATATATCTGTCAAATTACATCCATCACCAGAGGCACTTCGAAGACATAGATCTTAACAAGTAGGCCTTCAAGTGCTATAAAACTATACAGGAGCTCTTACAAGGCTGCAAAAAGTATCGAAGAGAAGTATATAAAGCTAAAGAGAGGGCCCACCAGGCCTACACAAAGGACAAAAAGCATCCAAAAAAAGAAAAATTGCTCCATCATAAAAAGAGATGTAGAAAGAGAGGAGGACCCTCGTGCCCATCGATCCATTTTTGGAATAGGATCTTTCCATCTGGGATCAGCGAGGATACTTGTAGAGTCCCCCTATTATTAAGCCAATCTATCACAATTTTTGAATCTCCTAAGACTTGGATATGCTCAATGTCCAAATAGATAACCAAAGTTAAAGAGGCCCATGCTCCCAGGAGCTCAGCCCTAGTGTTTGTGCCTGTTCCATAGTTTAGGGTCCACCTGTAAATAATATTTCCAACTTGATTTATAATTCCCCTAGCTCCACTGACGAGACCGTTTGCTTGAGTTGCTCCATCAAACCAAGCTATAGAATCTGAAGTAAAAGCGAGAGTTTTTTTTAGTCTAGGAAACTTCCTTACTAGTGGCCTCCTTCCACTCGAGTTTTCTAAAAAAACAGATAATCTACGAGCAGTCCCCAGTAAGGAAGGGAAACAAGAGTCAAAGATGCATGAATTACGTTCCAACCAAATGTACCAACATACCAAAGAAGGGAGGAAGATAAAATATTTCTCATGTTTTGTCTAAGTATCAAAACAACAAGAAATATAGTTACCACACTAGTTTGTGTTCAGGCTGTAAGTTGCAGTGATAAGCGGCCAAAGATTTTGTGCAAATGAGCAGTGGACAAACAGATTTAACCCTCTCTCCGCATACAACAGACATAAAGGGTAGAAGCTAGGGCCTATCCAACCTCTTTTTTGGAGGTTTTCCCAAGTTAAAAGTTTGTTTTCAACGACCAGCTATGTGAAAAGTTTTATTTTATAAGGAAGGTCCCATGACCACAAGTGTTTTCGCCACCCCACAATCTGGAGAAGCCATAATTGTTTTGACAGAGCAGTATAGACATTTTTAACAGTAAACATACTCGAATGATCCCCATCAATCCAGAGTAAAAAGTCTTTTGTAAGTTGTAGATAAATACCAGAAAAAACCAGTACCTTAAAAAAAAATGAACCACTTTGTAGCCAAAATACCCAAAAGGCCCAACATTAAACTGCTTTCAAAACTTGAAAACCATTAAACAAACTCACCACATAATGACCTCCAATATAAAATCAACATTCCCCTCAATAATACACTCGGACAAACTTGCTTTCAACACAATGATTCATCTGTATTGTTTTTTAAATAATTGTTCACCCTACTTCCGAACATCAAATGATTCATTTGTACATTTTTTAATAATTATTAACCCTAATTCCCAACATCAATTTTTTTATAAAATGTCAATATCAATTTTTTTATAAAATGTCAAATTGATGGTAACATGTTCATGTTCCATACATGTCATTTGTATCAATTAAATTTGATATGACTAATTCAATAACACATAGAAGAAACATAATCATTATGGAATGCTACAATCATTGTAAATTACAATGCGTTTAGCATTACTTTGTAATTTATTTTTAAAAACTAAACCCAATGCCAAAGTCAACACAATTAATTTCGACTTTTAAATTTGGGCATGGAATCAAGGGTGAAAAGCTAAAATAGACTAAAATGACATAACTTTACTATCCATTCATGGAATTGCATCATGCATCCACTTTCATCCAATAATGGTTAAACACACAGAAAACGAAAAGAAAAATAAAGTTTAAAAAACAAATCATTTTGTTATAGAAATATATCATATATATATACATACTTTAAAGAAATAAAATTTCATAATAAAAATAATTCAATTTTCATATTGTTTTAATAAATATAAAAAAATAAAAAAATTATATTTAATTTTTCACATTGAATTTTCTTATATCATATTTAGAACTATTTAGATTTCTTACATAGTTATTAGTCCCTGCCTTACGGGCTTGTAGTTACTAATAGTAATTGAGTTTTCAATGTTTTATTAGTCTGGCACGATAATCAATGACTTTAACCAAATTTTAAAGAATGTTTTGTAATTTTTTAACGTTCATTTAGATTTTAGTCCAAAGTTTTTAACTTTGAGGTCTTATTTGGCCTCTTCTCTAGACACAAAGCTAATTTTAGTGAAACAAAGTTAGGATACATTACATGCATTGACATATATTGATAATCTATATAGCAAAAGTGGATTAATGCTAGGTTTGAATTAAGCATTAGTTCAAAACATTTGATGTTTAGAACTATGCAAAGTCCATAGTAGATATCTCATATTTGTTTATTACATTTCCCCATGGCTTAACATGCAACAACTACTTCACCAAGTGTGGGGCATACATAACACAGAGTAAGTGTGGGACATGAAACATGGCAGATAATGGACATGAAACCTGGCAATAAGATTTTCGGCTTAGATCCTTTCAACAGTTCTTCCATACCGACTTGGTTGCCCGGCGTTGTTAGGTTGACAACCGGTACACCATAGTTGTAACCTGATCAAGGTGTTAAAGTAGTGATGAATCGTTTTGATGGTCCTCCTTGATCAGTTTCTTTAACTCAGGTCTTCTTCCTGCAATTACAATACCTATCAACTGGTACCAGAGATCCATATTCTACATCCTGCTCGGTTGATCAAATTGATAGCACATACTTTCAGGTAACCGCACATGTTCAGGGTCACTAATCCTTTTATATTATAGGCGCATCCATATAGTTATTCACATCCACCAAATTGCTCCTACGCACTTACCCTCGCGTCTTCCACTTTTACCTTACTCGCGGATCACTTTTTCACATCTTTCATTCAGACCTCTTGTAGTAGCATGGGCCAATATTTTGTACAATGAGAAATATTGCCCCATGCCTACATTTATAGGTTTTTTGTAGCTTAAGCTCTTTGTTTTATCCTTTTAGGCTTGGACCACATGGTGAATAAACCACATGGCTGAGAGTGGACTCATATTTATCTTTATGTAGGTATTTTGGTAACTAAGTAGAAAACCATTATTGCATGGTTGTGGAATGTAATTCTAACAACGAACAGTGTGTAACTATAATTAAGGTAACAAATCATTTTATTCAGAATAACACATGAGAAATTAGAAAACCCTAAGAATGTGGATTTTGGTCACAAGGTTTATTAAGTATTTATTATAGTATTGGGCMTGATGGTGGCTCAATATTTCTGGTTTTGAGAGSTGATCTCAYGRGAAATGATACCTCTCACTCACACACGAGGGGTTTTGTACCTGWAAAGGAAATGAGCCCCGATTGTTTTAAATTTCAACCATTAATATTTTCTTTCAAAACTAACAACYTGGATRACTTTCTGAAACTTACCCTACTGAAAAACATATTTCTTATGCCATGAAAACAATGAAAACAATGAAAACGTGATATTTCAATTAATATTTTCTTTCAAAACTAACAAACTGGTTGGCTTTCTCAAACTTACTTTACTGAAAACATATTTCTTATGCCATGAAAACAATGAAAACGTGATATTTCCATTAATATTTTCTTTCAGAACTAAAAACCTGGATGACTTTCTCAAACTTACTGTACTCGAAAACATTTTTCATATGCCATGCAAACAATGAAAACATGATATTCCCAACTTACAATTGTGGCCTTTTCTCAGATTTAAATTTTTAGCTTTTATGTGTGGAATGACCTCCTCTACAGTTGACTGACTTCGGTCTCCACTTAGACACCCGACCATAGTATATAGAACCATCGTTTGCAGCACTTGACCACCACCCACTCCCTAGATATTGCATGTTTCTTCCCGCCAAATCAATCACGTGCTCTGCCTGCCTGTTCTGTGCTGGCCTCTTCCCACCCTGCCCTCGACAGCAGTAGCACAAAGCAAGTGCATGCATGCATTTATTTCCACAAAGCGTCGTCGATCAAGCGAGGGTCTTAGAGATAGATCACTAATGTAAATTTGTTGGCCGAGTGTTCACATATTCAGTTACTATTGGTTACATTTCAAGTCTTCCTCCAAATACAACCCCAATGACAAGACAATGGTTAAGATAGAAAGTCTGATATTTATGAACAGTATTCTTCGCTTTGAATTTAAGCGATAACATAACTTTGAATGTATATTGCAAGTGCATCAGGTGGCTTGGATATTACTCCTATAACTCTAGGGAAACCAAGCGATTTATGGCCCCCTCCCCGTAAGAGAAACAACAATAGCTCAATGTCT
>JASDQU010103490.1:335395-363150 GCA_032191745.1 Picea mariana | reverse complement strand
CATCCACTTTGGATGGGTGGGAAGGAAAATGTGGTGGGGGTGGATGGCATAGATGTGCAACCACTATGGATGGATGAGATGGAAAAGGTGGAGGGGGTGGGCTATAATAAACCCCCATGTGTTGTACGAGTGATGGTAAAACCCTTGGGGTGGAAAGAGATGTCCCAAGAGATGGGGCAAGGTTGCCAAAGACTGGACTAGCCTTGTAGTTGGGGAAAAATGATTGGGCGAATGTAGATAGTAGTGGTGAATGGAAGGGTGGTGGTATAGGTGACCTAGAAATGAATGAAGCAACTGGTATACATATTTATAATATTTTTATTAGTACAAAAATGTAAAATTCAACCAAAACATTATAACAAATTTCACATTTAAACAAGATTTAACTTGACACATGATACCTTTGAAGCAATTATTTTGGGGATGATGATTTTTGAATAAATTAGCAAGGAGGGGCTACAAATTTTTTTCAACAACTAAATCAAAAGTGTTAACTTAGAATTGGAAAAACATAGTATTAAAATAATACTAGATATTAAAATAATTAAGCAATTGATTGACAATAATCTTCATTGAATATTTAATATAGAAAAGGAAATAATGAAAAACTTATTAAAATTCCATATAGAGTTAGATTGAGCAACTAAAGACTATTGCCAAAGTTATTTAGTGACAAAATTTAAAAAATAATTAACACAATATCATCAATTGACATAATATTTTATAATTCAAGTGAAGAAAATTCATCACAAATGATACATACAATCGCGAGAGTGTTTCCTTCCTTCAAGACCCTAATATTTCAGCAATGCCACCCTATAAAAATTAAAAGGATCAAAGCATGAAATTCAAACAAAAATGTATAAAATAAATTCCATTCATGATACATAAAAATTCATCAACACATGATCTCACCATGAATAAATCTAGAAACAATGGAGATTCACTAGCAGGTAGAGCACTTTGTTGTACATGATGTGTGACCTGTAACAAAGATGTCTGGTGGGTGGCATAGTGCAACTACTATGGATGGATGGGATGGAAAAGGTGGGGGGGCTGGGTGGCGTACAAACGCATCCACTTTGGATGGATGGGATGGGAAAGGTNGGGGGGGGGGTGTAGCCACTATGGATGGATGAGATGGAAAATGTGGAGGGGCTGGGATAAAATGATCCCCCATGGGTTGTACAAGCGACGGTAAAACTAGGGGAGGAAAGAGGTATCCCAAGAGATGGGGCAAGGTCACAAAGCACTGGACTAGCCTTGTAGCTGGGGAAAAATGATGGGGAGAGTGTAGGTAGTCGTGGTGAATGGAAGGGTGGTGTTATAGGAGACGTAGCAATGAATGAAACAATTGTTGGAATACTGAGAGGGGGTGAATATGAGAACTTTTAACCACTTTCAATCACAATATATAAACTTCAACTTTATTAGCAGTATATCATTTATGATTGCATTCAATATATCATGAGCATATAGCCATAAGTAGTATCATCACATCAAATAACCACATTCACAATATACCAGAATTTACGAGGAAACCCAAATGGATGAAACCACAAAATGTTCTTATATATATTAAGAATACATTCATAGGAAGCACCAAATTCCAAATTCTCCAACCCAACTGGAAGGAGACACCAACCCCCTGATTTACAGGCACCAACCGGAAGGAAGCTACAACTCCCTGAAACTATCTGGCACCAACCAGAAGGAGACACTAACCCCTTGATTTATAGGAGCCAACCTGAAGGAAGCACCAAATTCCCGAGTTCTCCTGCACCAACCGGAAGGAGGTTACAACCCCCTTTCCATACCTCGTCCTGCCTCCCTAAAATATAAGTGTAGACTCAAATTTTTACTACCATTGATCAATCTGTAACTGCCACTATCACTAATACATCAACCAACTTTTCATTGTCACTATCACATAAACCAAACTGTCATCGTCACTGTCACATCAACTAAGATGTCACTATCACTGTCACATCAACCTGTAACTATCATTGTCGCATAAACCTGACACTGTCACCATCACTATCACCATCATTGATATACCATCATCAACCTACTATAACCAGATCCACTCACATGGATACCAAAACCATCACCATACCATGTACATCAACCATATACCATAACATGTACCATACCATGTACATCAACCATCTACCAAAACTTGTACCATACCATGCATCAACCATGTACCAAATATGTACCATATCATGCATCAACTAACTGTACCTAGATCTACTTAGATAGATACCATCACCAAACCATGTACATCAACCATGTACTAGAACCTGTACCATACCATGTATATCAACTATGTACCAACACCTATACCATACCATGCATCAACAATGTACCATACCAAGTACTAAACCTATACCATACCATATGACAAGTATCCAAGATGTGCCTCTAACAATGTATCATACCATCACCAAGGTGTACCATGCACAATCACTACCATGACATGCCTCAAGCATATACCATAACAACATGAGAATAAGCATCAAAACTAACACATAAGCATACCTCTGATTCTATAGCTAATCTGATACACAATATTATAGACCTATATCTCTTCCTCAACTTTAGAAACAAGAGAATAACATCTTCATCAACCTTTACCTTAGTCCCATGAGACTAGTTTTGGATTAGTTACAAACCCTAACTTTCAAAAAGCTTAACTCCATACATCTAATGAACAAAGGTCTGAAATTTTAACCATAGATACTCTGAGATCTTTCTTCCATCTCCTCAAGATTTCAGGGTCTAAAACTTCTCATAACATAATTTATAGTGAAAATGACAAACCTTCTTGAATTTTATCCTATTATGGAGAGTGAACCTGTATAGCATGCCCCATGCTTAATATTTGATAAATTAATTTGAAACTCACACAAAATATACTAAATACTATTTTGTTTCCATTGTAAATGGTCTCAAATAGTTTGGATCCTCTATGAATAAGTTATGATTGTTTTATCTAGAATACATGTTTAATACTAGTTTCAATACTAGTCAAAAACCCTATCTTCCACAGAGTGTATCTCCAAAAATACAACGAACCAGAAGATAAAATTTTTACCACTAGTACCTTGACATGTCTTCTCAATCTCCTCATTTTTTTTCTATTTCAATCATTCTAGAAAAATAATTGTAGTGAAAATGGTAATATGACCTTTAAATAACATACCTTAGAACACATCATCACAAGATTTCATCCTCCCTTGGAATTTTTCCTTTATTCACTTAATATTCCCTCTAAAATTCACCTCAAATCTTCTTGGTTACCTCAGATAAGAATCACTTACTCACATAGAATATATTCAATAAAATGTGTATGTGAATGTACTTATGAGTGTCTTCTTGAGGTGTATATATACTTTTTCTGGGTAACATCTTTCCTTAACTTTAGGGCTTCCTAAAATTTCTTGTTACAACCACTTTACCCTTTTATTAATGACTTGCAACTAATTAGGGGCTTCTTAACCCATCTCTGGGGATTCCAACTTCATGAACTCATAACTCCTCAATCGTGAGGAACTACATTGTGTTCCACCTACCATTGGAAACAACATGACAAGGACTACCCACATATCAGTGTGTTATTTGAATTTACATTGTCCTTCATGTCCTTATTCCTCAAACAAGTTCGGGATTCAATACCATACCTATGGATTTCTTGTAGACTTATTCAAAGCATATTCCTATGAAGGCCATTCTTAGAGATATACCATAAGGGGACCACTTTGGAGACTTCTCCAAATACACCCATCACATATGTTGACATCAATGACAACCATTGTTTGTTGACACCAATGAAAACCAATTGTCTAAAAACATCAATGACAACAAATTTTCCAACAATATCCCCCTTTTGCATTGATGGGAACACTTATACTCCAACACTCATATTTCACCTATGACCAATGCTCCTTCGATGTTTCTCTCCTCATGTTTCCCTCCCCATTTGAAATCAATGGAAAATGATATCTCTCCTTGGGGATACTCCCCTTGTCTTCATGCTTCTAATATTTCTATTCTAATCTCTCTTTCTCCCCCTTTGACATCATGGATAAAAGGGTAAATCTCCCTATCAATATGCCTTCTCTGAACAATCTTTCTCTGACTTCATGCGCTCCCCCTATATTCATTCTTTTGATCTCTTTCTCTGACAATTTCTCCTCCTTGAATTTTATGCAAGATGTCATGTAGATCAATGTGTGATTTCATGTATATGATTTCTTTCCTCTCTTCTAGTGTTCTTTGTCCATTGGTGCTTCCCCTTGTAATTCATTGACATATGTAAAAAAAAAATCAAAGTTACTTGACTTCAATTCTTCATGACTTGTCAAGTTTACATCAATTACCATACCTTCTTCTAACGATATATCTTATGTTGTGCCTTTTACTTCTTGCCTTCTTGATTCCACTTGTCCACTTATTGCATTGATTCTACTAATTCAAAATGTTGCTATGCTTTCATCCACTATCATGTATTTTTTTAGACCTTTCAAATCTCTCATGAATCAGACCATCTCTGTCCATATGTCATAAAATTCTTATGACTCTGCTACTCAACTGCATACAATGTTGGTCCATCTGATGAATACAACATATTCCAAATTCTCGAGTTGTCTTCTCAATTTTGCAATTCAAACTCTACATGTCTACAACAATATATACTTAATATGTCCCCGTATTAATGGATGGATGTTATCCTCTATATAATGAATCTTTTCCACTCTGAAACTACGTGTCCAAAAACTACATATACTTCAGACTTCTTGAAAGATAGTTATTTTATATGTAGAGTTGATGCTTAGAATCCCCCTCTTCTATATTCATATTTATTGGGGGTCTCCAAGACGGATGGCTCATAAAACTACCCACTCTGGTGCAGAGTAATCTTCCAATTGATCTGTGGATTCATCATCATCCTCTTTCTGAAGTATGAACTCTTCCTCTTTTCCTATGGATTCATCATGATCTCACACTACTGCAAATCCTGTGAGTACGATCTCTGGAACCTCTTCTTCATTCAACCATTCTTCTTGTTTTTCATTTCTTCTCCAAACCTTCATGTATCTGACATATTCCTTTTTTCCTATAGATTTGTCGTGATCTCAAACTATTGTCAATCCTAGGAGTATGAATTCTAGGTGTCCTTCATTCATCTGTTCTTCATTTACCTGTTCTTGTTTTCTTTTTCAAACCTTATTATGTATGTTATCAATGTTCTCTTTCATAGAAATATCCATCATGATTTTACAATCACGAGCTATATGTCCATAGTTATGAAATTTGTAACATTAAATATTATATGGAGTCACATATGAATTTCTTGTTTGACCATTTCTTCCATAAGCTCTGCAATCTACAACTTTATGTACAAAGTTAGTACAAATAAAACAATGACTATAAAAGAAACTTCAACTTTATCAACAGTATATCATTTATGATTGCATTCAATATATCATTAGCATACAACCATAAGAAATATCATCACATCAAATAACCACATTGATTTGAACCTGGGGGCGGCAAGTTTCCAATAATTGGTTATTTCTGTCACTCCTTCGAAAGGGTTAATTATAGATCGTTTTACTTGAGTGATTTGCAATTAAAGGTAAAGTTGAAGTCTTATAAGCTTGAATTCAAAGTGAATGAAACCTCTTTAGTTTTCCTTATGTGAAATATGTCATGCTTGCATTTAACATCCTATGTGCGAAAATTCATGGAAAAAAAACATAAGAACATAATACACATAATGGATATGACACTTCCCTTGATAACAGAGTTCAGTTGATGTGGGCTACCTCTCCGGGTCATGCTCCAAAGCTTGACCTCTTTAATCTCCTTGCTGTAATGATGTCTCTCCTTTACAAGTTGTAAGGCCAAAGTTCCTTTTTGGTGACGACAACAAGAGATCGGAATGTGATCAGGAATGTATACAACTTCACAAGTTCTCATACTCATGAGCATGGATGATTTTAGGGGCTAAATTTCGCTCATGGGCTAATTTTCCATGGTTTTTCCCAAAAAAAGATTCTCTATTCTAAAAATGATTCACCCAAATTCTATAGGATAATATTATTTTACCTAAACAATTGTCAAAATTTTATACAAACTATATAAAATCCTTAGAAATTTGAATATTTTTACAAAAATATCGCCAAACATTTGTAGTTGGCATATGAAGGATTAGTAAGATTCGCCAAGGTTTCTACATTTTAAAATAAATTTCCATCCTTAAAATCATCCCTACTCATGAGGCATCCATGATGCTAACATGGACATCATTCTCACATGATCAATACATAAAAAGAGGAAGAAATAAAATATGACCCCCATCAACATGGAGCCATCAAAAGCCTTAGATTTGTTGCTCAGATCCAAGCATAAATATGCAACCCATACAAAGATCCTAAAACCACGAGATTCAGAACTGCTTCATTGGCCACTTATCATGCAAGTGCCACAATTTCTCTGTCACATATAACTGATTGATTTAATGTGAAAGAAGAGAAGAAAAGAATAGATAGAAGGAATGAGTTGATCTTTTTGCCTTGTTGCGGCCTCTCTATGCTCCTTCAGACCTATAACACCCATGCTATGCTACAACATTTAATGAAAAAATAGCATAATGAAAAGCATGCTTACATTGGCTTCTCCATAACTTAGCTTGCTTATCTGAAGCTATGCCGCAAAAAGAGACCTTGTCATTCGATTCGCGTCGCCGAATCACCTAAAAATGATTGTCAAATCATCTCCATCTGAGTCAGACACTTTGAGGCCCAAGAGGCACCTCTACCTCGGTTACCATGCCATTGCCTCTATAATAAATGACTCATTATGGAGTTAATATATAGAATCTTTTCTTAGATCAGAAAAATAACACCACCACTATGTTCGTGGCATCATTTTACCTAAAAATGACTGTCTCCATGCCTCTATCTGAGTCGGACACTTTCAGGACCAAGATGCACCCTTGCCTAGGTTTGCATGCCAAAATCCGTACCAGGACGTACAGTCCGTACGAATCTGTATGGGTGCGCTCAAACCTATCTCATGCTCTGTGCGTGTCAGATGCACTTGTAGTTGTGTTCTGTTCTCTCGAACTCGGCCCAAAAACCCCTTTTATATAAATTTCTAGGCAGTTAGCATTAACTGAGTTCGTTGGTGCGTTGGTAGTGGATGCTATATTAAGGATTTAGTTTGGCGAAGGTCTCAAGTTCGAATCCCAAGGGCATCCCCTTTTAGTGTGCTTGTTTTAAAACAAAAAATCGAACCAATGCTAAATCTAGAGGACTGCTTGGCATATGGCTAAACTTGGCGACAGTTGGAATATGCCCCTTAAAATGGCAGAATGCTGCTAAGAAGTTGGTGGAGACCCTGGCACACATTTGGTGGTTACTAATTATGGCGTAGATATCATATGTAGCATAAATTCCACCATATTTGGCAGAGTTCTATTAATATATATATATTTTTAATTGTTTTTCCACGGGGTGTCATTGTGCATTTCGGGGGTGCCACATCGTGCCCTCTGATTGGGCCACGTGGCATTCGCTGATTTCCCCACTTGGCTACTGACGTCACCTTCATACCAGAAACCTACACATCACCTCCATACTGGACACATGGTGCCTTCTGGGTGGTGCCATGTGGTGTCACCTGGGGGTGCCATGTGGCACTTTTTTATTAGTCCATGTGGTGCCCTAAAGAGCTTGAATTTGAGTGACATGTGGCAGCCTTTGGTGCTACCACGTGGCATGCTGAAGTCATCATGACATGTGTCACCGTCTACGCTTTCCACATAGGTTTTACGGAAGCTGAATTCATCTATACTGATGTTAACATCAGCAATACAGATGCTGACTCATCCCTGATGACTGGGCTAGGTTGACCAAAACTTTAACCACTTATATCGTTTGATTTGTAACTCCGTTTGATGAGCCGTTTACGTCATTGGAAATCTTGTGAATCACTCTTTTCGATATTTCCATTTTAATTGAGTTTTGGGAACTTTAAATTTTTCCCTTTATCTGCTTGTTGAGGCCATTTTGAGCCTCCTGGGACACTTCTGAAACTTTTGTGATGTTCCCTAGATCCATCTGGATTACACATGCACAGTACACCATAATTTACATGAAAACCCAAATGGGAGAAAACCATGAAATATTTTCTTATATATATTAAGAATACATTCATAGGAAGCACCAACATCCAAATTCTCGAGCACCAACTGGAAGGAGTCACCAACCCCCTGATTTATAGGCAACAACTTGAAAGAAGCTACAAATCCATAAATTCTATGGAACCAACTACAAGGAGGAACCAACCCCCTGATTTACAGGCACCAACCTAAAGGAAGCACCAAATCCCTGAGTTCTCCGGCACCAACCAGAAGGAGGCTACAACCCCCTTTCCTTGCCCTGTCTTGTTTCCCTAAAGTATAAGTGTAGACTCAAACTGTCACTACCACTGATCAACCTGTAACTTCCATTATCACTGATACATCAACCAACTTGTCATTATCAGTGTCACATCAACCAACCTATCACTGTCACTATCACATCAACCAACCTGTCACTGTCACTGTCACATCAACCTGTGACTACCACTGTCACATCAACCTAACACTGTCATCGTCACAAATATACCATCATCAACCAACTATAACCAGATCCACTCACATGGATACCAAAACCATCACCCTACCATGTACACCAACCATGTACCAAAACCTGTACCATACCATGTCCATCAAACATGTACCAAAACATGTACCATACCATGTACATCAACCATGCACCAAAACATGTACCACACCATGCATCAACCATGTACCAAAATTATACCATATCATGCATCAACCAACTATACCCAGATCCACTCACATGGATACCATCACCAAACCATGTACATCAACCATGTACTAGAACCTGTAAAATACCATGTACCAAAACCTTTACCATACCATGCATCAATGATGTATCATACCAAGTACTAGAACATGTATCATACCATATGCCAATTATCAAATATGTGCCTCTAACAATGTATTATACCATCACCAAGGTGTACCATGCACAATCACTACCATGACATGCCTCAAGTACATACCATAACAACATAAGCATAAGCATCAAAAATAACACATAAGCATAACTATGATCTTGTATCTGACCTGATACACAATATTACATACATGTAGCTCTTCCTCAACTTCAACAAAAAGAGAATAACATCTTCATCAAACTTTACCTCAGTCTCACGGGACTAGTTTTTTATTTTTCAAAAACCATAACTTTCAAAAATCATAAATCCGTATATGTAATGAATAAATGTATCAAATTTTAACCACATACACTCTGAGATATTTCTTCCATCTCTTCAAAATTTCAGGGTATGAAACTTCTCAGAACATAAGTTATAGCGAAAATGGAAAACCTTCTTGAATTTTATCCTATTCTAGAGAGAGAACTTGTACAACATGCCCCACACTCAATATTTGATATATTATTCTGAAATGTGCACACAAGATACTAAATATTGTTATCTTTCCACTGCAATTTTTCTCACATAATGTTTATCCTCTATGAGTAAGTTATGATTATTTTACCTGTAACACTTGTTTAATACTAGTTTCAGAACTTGTCAAAAACCTTATCTTCCACAGAGTGTATCTCCAAAAATGCAACGACCAAGAAGCTAAAATTTTTACCACATGTACCCTGACATGTCTTCTCAACCTTCTCTAGTTTTCTCTATCTGAATCATTCTAGAAACAAATTTATAGAAAAAATGGTAAGATGGCCTTTAAATAACATACCTTAGAACACGTCATCACAAGATTTCATCCTCCCTTGGAATTTCACCCTTCTTCAATTCATCTTCACTCTAAAATTTGCCTCAGATCTTTTTGGTTACCTCAGGTAAGAATAAATTACTCACATAGAATATATTCAATATAATTTGTGTGTTAATGTACTTATGAGTGACTTCTTGATATGTATATATATTTTTTCGAAGTAACCTCTTTCCTTAACTTTAGGGTTTCTTGAACTTTCCTGTTACAACCACTTTACCCTTTCATTAATGACTTGAAACCAATTAGGGGCTTATTAACCCATATTTGGGGCTTTCATAGGGGCTTCTTAACCCATATTTTGGGCTTCCAACTTCTAGACCTCACAACTCATCAATCGTTTGGAACTATGTGACATTCCACCTACCATATGGAACGACATGGTGATGAATATCCATCTATTACCTTCATTTACATTGTCCTTCATGTACTTATTACTCAAACAAATTCAGGCTTCATGACCACACCTATGGTTTTCATATAGACTTCTTCAAAGCCTCTTCCCATGAGGTCCATGCTTAGAGATATGCCATAAGGGGACCACTTTGAAGACTTCTCCAAACACACCCATCACATATTTTTATACCAATGAAAACCACTTCTTTTTGACATCAATGAAAACCAACTGTCTAACAACATCAATGACAACAAATTGTCCAATAGAAACCCGCATAAATATTTATAATATTTTTATTAGTACAAAAATGTAAAATTCAATCAAAACATTATAACAAATTTCACATTTAAACAAGATTTAACTCAACACATGATCCCTGTGAAGGGGGTGACTTATCCATCCTTTATGAACATGGTTCATTATTGTATGGAACCATAACCGATAGAAACACAACAACGTTATATTTGAGGATGCAAAATAATAAAAAAAACATTGTGGTGAATTTATCAAAGGTGACACGTACTTGCATATGTAGTACACCAAATGAGCAGAATGCCTCTACTACTGCATTAGTGGTGGAAACTAACACTGATGTATCTATTGACGTCATTGGTGTACTATCTAAGCGTAGTAAATGCAAACATCATACAATAAGATATGGAAAAAAATACACAAATTTATATGTGTGTGTGTGTGTACTTATGAGTGACTTCTTGAGGTGTATATATACTTTTTCTAAGTAACCTCTTTCCTTAACTTTAGGGTTTCTTGAACTTTCTTGTTACAACCACTTTACCCTTTCATTAATGACTTACAACCAATTAGGGGCTTATTAACCCATATTTGGGGCTTCCATAGGGGCTTATTAACCCATCTTTTGGGCTTCCAACTTCATGACCTCATAACTCATCAATCATTTGGAACTACGTGATGTTCCACCTACCATTGGGAATGACATGATGAAGAATATCCATCTATGAGTATGTTACCTACATTTACACTATTCTTCATGTGCTTATTACTCAAACAACTTCAAGCTTCATGGCCACAACTATGGTTTTCTTATAGACTTATTCAAAGCATCTTCCCATGAGGGCCATTCTTAGAGCTACGCCATAAGGGGACCACTTTGGAAACTTCCCCAAACGCACCCATCACATCTGTTGATATCAATGACAACCACTTCTTGTTGAGATCAATGAAAACCAACTATCTAACAACATCAATGAAAACCAATTATCTAACAACATCAATGACAACCAATTGTCCAACAAAAACCTATATAAATATTTATAATATTTTTATTAGTACAAAAATGTAAAATTCAACCAAAACATTATAACAAATTTCACATTTAAACAAGATTTAACTCTACACATGATACCTGTGAAGGGGGTGACTTGTCCATCCTAGATGAACATGGTTCATTACTGTATGGCATCATAACCTATAGAAACACAACAACGATATATTTGAGGATGCCAAAGAATAAAAAAATCATTGTGATGAATTTATCAAAGGTGACACATACTTGCATATGTGGTACACCAAATGAACAGGATGCCTCTACTACTGCATTAGTGGTGGAAACTGACATTGATGTATCTATTGACGTCAATGGTCTACTATCTAAGTGTAGCAACTACAAACATCATATAATAAGATATGAAAAAAACACACACACATATAATCAATGAAGAACATAGAGATGGTTAAGATACTGACCTCCTCCATGAAACTCTCATGTATATTGGCCTCCATCGGTCCATAACAAATCTTCCCACAACTTGATCATCTATGAAGGTCACATGAAATCCTAGTCTATCCATGTGTCATCTCCTGACTGCAATCTATTGGAAGGCTTAAAGGTCAAGCCCCTCTCCCAAGGTCACTTGTAGGTACCTCCTACCGAGATAATACTACAAAATTGTCATGATGCTCCAGGATCCTAGTCAAGGATGATATGGATAACTATGTTTTGGTGATGCCTTCCATGATGAGAAGATGTTGAGCATGGGGGTTAGGAATTCACCTAGGAGGATGAGGACCTAGCACTGGGTAACACTTAACATTATCTCTTCCTTGTGTAGACCCATGACCCACCCCCTAAAATTCACCAATGTCAAATTATTTGACATGGTGACCCAATATTAACTCTGCCCATAATTTACTAAGGAAGTATAGAGGCACCTCTCTATTATTGCAAGGAGGTTTGTAAAAAACCTTAAACCACCAAATCCATCCAATTATCCTTAAATGGTTGGTAGGTGCACCGGTCCATACAAATGTGTCTCTCTTTTATTGATGGTTATAATCCAGTTCTAGGATCAATTAAAAATTATATCAATTCTTGTTTTCTAATGTTCAAGTCTCTCACTCAATTTTTATCTAGGTCAATACTATAATATTCAAATATTTTATCCCTATAATTAGAAATATTGGTTAATTTCCCTTGGGAACTTGCAATGGACGATACAAGGGTGTCCATGGAAGTAGCTAATGACAATTGGGTGGGCTCTCTAGTACTCTGTAAGTCTTCAACAATAGATCTAAGACACCTCAACCCTTCATCAATTTATGTGTTTACATTTCTTGGTTGTGGGTTGGGGTTTGGTGTGCCTTCCTTATATGGTAATGTCTGGTTTTGGTTATCTCTAGGTTCCATGTTAATTATGTGTGATGCAATTTATAAAAATTAGGCTCATCTTTTAAGCATTTAAATAATTTAGGAAATTTAAAAAACATGAAATCACATGTGAATAAATACCTAGAATAACCCAAAGATGACATCAGGATCATGTGGACACCTCATTAGTAAATCCTAGGGCTTCAATTTTCTCAATAACTCCTCAAACGTGTGGTGTGGTTAGTAGAATGAGGAAATAAACTAGTTGCAAGCACTTTTATTCGGGCCCAACAAGAACATGTGCACATTCCTACCAAGGAGATGAGTTGTCATCCTTGATGGCACTTCAAGGTTTTCCAAACATGACTCACCAGGAAAATGTGCACATTCTTAGGAATGTGCACTCATTCCTACATGAGCATGTTCATGTTCACCTCGTTGACACGTTTTTTTCCACCAAATTCTTGTGAACACTCATAAAAATAGGGTTAAGTTAGAGAGATATTACAATTCAATGTGATAGTAACAATGCCATTTTCCTATAGATTTTAACCTTGCACAACTGATTAATACAAATAGATTCTTAATAAAAACAGAAAAAKATACAATGGCACACACACATTACACAAATAGTTTACCTTGGAAACCCAAACCGGGAAAACCAACAACTTGTTTTAGAGTCACCCCTCTAATGTTTTTATTCATCATCTCTTCCTTGTTTACAATACAATATATATAGGATCTTGTGGCATCCAAAKTCCTTAATCCATTTAAATGGATTAGTCAACAACCCCAATTCCTTAATTGGAATTGGAAAACCATCCATGAAAACCATGTGTTGAAAAAATGCTAAAAAATAGACGTAGAAACAACCAAATGTTTTTTTGGGGGGTGATGCCCCTACCCCCTTGCAACCCCCCTATGACCCCATGGGAAAGGGGGGATTTCCCCCCACTACAACCCCCCGTGCACCCGACGCAACAATGACACTATATTTGGTCATGCAAATAATATAACACATATCCAACATTCTCCCACTTGTTGTTTTATTTTCATATAAGGAGTTACAGGTTTACATAGTGAACAATCCAAGGCAACAATTACCATAGATCCTCTACACCAAGAGAAATTCTCAGTTCTCATAGATTTTATTAATGAATCTACAAAATTGTCCAAAGTGTCCACGATCATTAACAACACATTATTTTCTTCAACCATGTCTCTCACAAAGTGATATTGAACATCAATATGTTTTTTCTTTGAATTATAAGCCAGGCTCTTCACTAGGAAGATTTCACCCTAACTGTCACAATATATCCTTACAGCTTGATGTACAAACCCAACACTTGAACACAATATATATAAACATATTTCTTCCTTACATGCATGAGTGGATTCCATGTATTCAATTTCTGTAGTTGAGAGTGCCACTATAAATTGTATTTTTCTCATCCTATCATTTTCTCCTTCAAATAGGTTAAACACATACCCACTTGTAGATCTTCTGCAATAAATATCTCCAGCCCAGTGTGCATAAAAAAAACACATATATACAAAACTCCGTCCAATCGTTTTCTTCCTTGGTAGAACAATCCATAGCTAGTAGTGCCACGCAAATACCTAAAAACCCTCTTTATTGTTGTCCAAAGTTCCTTCCCTGGTTTTTTCATATACCTTCTCAAAACTCCCACTGCATGTGCAATGTCGAGTCTATAATAGACCATTACATACATCAAACTACTAATTGCACTAGAATATGGAACATGTGATATGTCCTCTTCCTCTTCTTATGTCTTCGGACACTGATCCACAAATAAATTTACACCTATAGGAATAAGAACCCTAACTGATTTACATTTCTTCATATTAAACCTATGTAATAATATTGTCTCAACATATGTAATACTCCTAGGCCTAACCCCAATTGCAATGTAAATGCTCATATAAGCTAGTGAGACAAGATAATTTGGGGCCAAAGAACCTTTGAATATATGTTTTGTAGCCAGAGTGCCTGTGTGGTTATTGGGTTGGAGAGCTTGGATGTTAAAAGGACAATAAACCTATCTTTGTAAAATCTAATCACACTCAGATATTAATAAAGTGCATCAGTATTGTAGACCAACCAGAAAAAATATTATGGGGGGATAGAATCCACTAGAAGGGAAAGGGGGATAAGGGTCTAGGAAGAGGGGCTAATCCTAGGGGGAATTAAGTGAAGGGACTATTTTAATAATATTTCCTAAAGTCTAACTTTATCCAGATATATATTTATCTTTATTTCCTAAATGATAGGAACGAGTCACCAAGTGGATCCAAGTTAGTTCATAAGGTGACAAGTGTCAATTTATTATCATGTAAATATATTGTAGGGAAATAGTGTATTTTCCATTTTTCTTTCCATTCTTACCAATATTTCACTCAAGTATTGCTATCCATAGACATACCTATACCTGAGAGTTTTAGGAGTTGATTATAATGAGTAAATCCTTGGGGGTTTGGGTCGAAGAAGTAGGTTGTCAGGCCTATGGCATTGGATTGAAGAAGCGGATTTCAGGCCCGTAAGAATTTCTCTCCAGGTGGGATAACTATTGGGAATTGTTTTACCAAGGTGCCAAGGTGAAACTACAAGGCTCTGAGACTTCTTGTCTATCTTTTTGTTGAATCCCCATAAGGAAGTGGTGCAACAAAAGGACTGTTGAACACAGAAGGGGCACACTTCCTGAGGTGGGATAGGAATGTGGGGAATGAGAGGTTGTAGGATGTTTGCTAGAGTTAGGACCTGATTCTATGTATTTCGATTGTTGACATACCTTATCTTGGCTTATGATTCCTTTTCTCTAGTGGAGCTTTATCCCCAGCCTGGGGGTGAACTTATCTTGTCTTAAGATTCCTTTTCTCTAGTGGAGTTTTAGCCCCAGCTCGGGGGTGACCTTAGCTTGGCTTAGGATTCCTTTTCTCTAGTGGAGTTTTATCCCCAGCTCGGGGGTGACCTAAAGCTAAGAGTTATGAGAAGCACAGTCTATGGCTAGGAGGAATTTCTGAGGTCTACAAGCAGTTGGTGACTTTTACAGAAGATAAGTGTCTTCTTGTGTATTTTATTTATTATTGTTTGTTTAAATTGAGTTGAATCTGTTATGTTTTTTTTTTTATACGCATGCATGTAAAAGCATGTTGTTAGGAATGAATTTCAGTTCATACGCAAAGAATTTTATGTAATTAATGGTATCATATTCAAAATGTTCATGTGGTGTGGCCTAGCTTAGGGATGGGGACGTTACAATGTGGTATCAAATAAAATTTTGTCGGTTGTTGGTAATGGGGACATTACAATGTGGTATCATAGCCACAAGTTCAACATTGATCCTATATGGGCCATTGATAGAGCGTTGAAGTTGAGTTTACAGCGTTTGTATGCAAAATTTTCAACAAAATGTTTGAAAGGGATAAATACAACATGTTTGTCAAAATTATTGTTGTGAAATTGGCGAAATTTATGAGTAATTGAGGAAAAAATAGCTAGGGATTAAAAACCCCCATTTTTAATCTCATTCTGGGCATTTTTAGGGTTGTAATTGGTCAAATTGCAGAATTGCAGAGTGACCATGGGGAAATTGGGTGAGATTGGGAAAAAGACCCAATTTCCGCAGTGCAATGCATGGAGAATTTCATGTGGAAAAGTTGAATTTCATGCATAGAGGAAAAATTGGCCACAAAAAGATTAAATTCAGAGTTCCACGGTGGCGACAAAAGAAATTTTGAAATAAGTATTTTTGGTAATTTTGGAGAAATTCAAAAATTGGAAAATTTTGGGTATTTTTCGACATATGACGTCAACATGATGTGGTGATGTAATGGAGGTGATTTGGTAGTGATGTGGTATAGGTGACATGGAGTTCCATGGTGGAAAGTGTACATTGGTAGTGGGTGGCATGGTGGCAGGTGACGTGGGAGCTATGTGCGTAGATGGTTTAGTTGATACCATAAACCATTGTCGTGTGGGGCAAAGCAATTTTAGATTTCGGCCCTTGTATCGTGTGACATCACTGAGATCTTTCCACGTAGAATGATAAAACCACCATCGTGACCCAAGGGGTTCTTAAAATTTTGGGCATGTTTTGGGTGCGACATGGCCTTTCGGTCGTTGATCTCGCCCAATCTCAGCCATCGAATTTGGGGTAATGTGAAATTTTGCGCGCACCAAAAAAAAAGGTGTGGGATGGGAACCTCTCATCCCCACACCAAATAAATATTTTCCACGTGGAAATTTGTCAGCCAAAGTGGGACCTATGTCCCATCCATGGTTATAACTATGTTAGCTGGGCAGGTGGGTCTGTAAAGCATTATTATTTTATTGGATTTTAAGGCCTAAGTGAAAGAAAAAAGAGGAAGAAGAGAGTGAGGCTTGATGAGTTAGGGATAGACAGTCCAATAGGTTGGCATGGCATCATTATAGTGTTCTAGGTGGACCCAAAACACCATATCAACATCCATCTCAACAAAAATCAGTTAATTTTCTCAAAAAATTACAATGTTTTTTTAGGTCATGTTTTTGAAGGCAATTTTCAAAGGCCTAAACAATGTTTTCAGCTACTAAAAAACCTTTAAAACAGAGTTTATCAAGGTACACTTTGCCTCTATAGATAAAAAAAAGAGATCGTATATATCTTTTTGATGATGTAAACGGTTTGTCAAACAGAGCTAGTATGAGGGAGTTACAAGCCAAACAATGGAAGGTAAATTTTTAGACCCAGTTAACTTTTGAGGGCCATAACTTCCTACTACGGAATCAGATTGGGACAGAGGATAAGTCCATGGAAATATATTGGGCCATATAATACAACCATGAAGTCAAAATACAAATATGGACACCTAAAAATGCACATGAATACAAAGAAGACACCTGTAACATTCAAGGCTAAGGAGATAAAATGGCTTGAAACTTCAATAGGAGATAACTAGAAATTTGAAGCTCGGAAAAAGATGAAACTTGGTGAGGATGTTCAAAATATGGTCATGAAGAAACCCAATTGATATCCTATCAATTTTTCAAAGGAACAGGTACAAGAATGCATAAACAAAGCTAAAATTGCACCTAAGCAGAATAAGGAAATGGGTAATAATCAAATATCCATAACGTTATGCTCATAACTCAGAATTGAACAAGGAATAATTCGTTGGAAAGGTCTTGGAAAGAGGAGTCCAAATATGCACCCATAAATGTGAATTGATTAGTACAATTCAAAAGAAATTATAAAGAATAATTATGGTGTACTTAAAAGGGCAGAATGGTGCATAATATTTATAGATTTGTTAAATTATTTAGTATAACAAATCCTATCTCCTGCACATTTCACAAAGATAAGAGAAAATAGAGAAGAACATATTCCTCATAGAGAACATAGGCATGGAATATGAAAATAGGACTTACAACCATTAAGATGAAGTAAGAGGTTTGTATGTCAACATGGGTAATGTAGGGACATAATCAAATGGTCATGGAGAAGGAAAAGAAGAAAGCATGAACTTGGTGGAGACCATAAAGAGTTTGAAAAAAGATGTCCAAAGTTATAAAGATGATAATGATAGGTTTATGAAATCCAAGGAGAATCAAGATGGCTTCAACATCAAGTTGTTGCATAGCTTTGACAGAATAGAGAAGAAAATGGATAACAAGATAGAATCAAGCAATTCAGGGAGTCATAGGTATCATGATAAAAGAAAAGAAGAAAGAATTGTTGATATGAATCATCATCACTCACCAAGGCATTCGTCTAGGAGAGAACACATAAGTTCAATTCCATCTCTTTTCAAGAAGCGTAAGAAGAGTTATGGAGTAGATGAGCTACAAGGAGAGATGAATAAGATCAATCCTTCTACCTTTGATGGTGAGCATAATAAAGATGAATATTCAGAGACCTAACTGTTGGGGATGAGAAAGTACCTTCAGTTTCATAATTACTCCTCACAAGAAGAAGGGAGAATTGCAATATACCATCTCAAAGGAAAAACATCAATGTGGTGGGACTAGTTTGTGCAAGTGCAACACATTAATGAGAACACGATTACTTAGAGGCATTTCAAGAGGGTTTTCCAAAAGAAGTACTTAACCAAGCGCTATTATGATAGGAATATGAAGGATTTATTTGAACTCAAGCTTGGGAGTATGACCATAGATGAGTATTGTTGAAATATGTTTCTTTAATCAAGGATGAACATGCCAAGATTCAACGGTACATGAGTGGGTTGCCATCATTTTTTAGTAATAAGATACAATATGATGATCCCAAGATGGTGGAGGAAACTGTAAGGAGACCCAAGTGTCTCTATGATCAGCATTGAGGAAGACCAACTTTCCAAAAATATTGGGAAGACAAGAAGAAAGTAAATATGGAGCAGAGGAAGAAGGGCGCCAAGCCATCATTATTTAGAAATAATTCTTAGGGAAACTAGCTTGCGAGGAGCCCAGAATAATAGAAAAAATAACGCAAAGGCCAAGGAAACAACTAATGAAATGTTGGGGTTGTGAGAGAGATCACATGTACATATATTTCCCTCATAGAGGTGAAAAAGTGAGAATTGTTCACAATGTACAACAAGATGATATGGTGGAGGACATGGGAAGAAATGTTCCAAGGATATATGCAGCCCTAGACAACAAGCAAGATAAGTTTCAGTCTCACATGATTGAAGTCAAAGGTAAGATCAACAACCAACCCATTGTTATTTTAATTGATTCAGGAGCTAGTCATAGTTATCTAGATCCTAATATGGTGGAAATATTTCATTTTCGAAGAAGCAAGATTGAGAAATCTTAGTTGGTGCAACTATCTAAATGAGTTAAAGGAAGAATTAATGAGATGGTTAAGGAATTTACAATGGACATGAATGGGATAAGCACAAGATAAAATTTGAATATCCTATCTTTGGGCTCATATGATTGCCTAATTGGTATGGATTGGTTGGAAAAACATCATGCTATCCTAGACTGCTATAATAAAGAATTTACTTTCTTGGATAAAAAGGGAACTTGAGAAAAATACATGGTATCATAAGGGAAATAACTATCATGAAAGTTTCATCCTTGCAGCTGAAGAAGAGCTTCAAAAAATGATTCCAAATATTTGCAGCTCATATGGAAGAGAAACCCAAGGATACATTATTTAATATTGAATATTATGCATTCCTAAAAGAGTTTGAAGATGTATTTATAGAAATACAGGGGATTCCACCCAAGAGAGATATTGATTTCTCTATTAATCTGATTCTTAGAGCAGTCCCAATATGCAAGACTCCTTAAAGGATGAGTACACCAAAACTTAAGGAATTACAAATGCATCTTGAAGATATTTTGAGGAAGGGGTATATATGCCCAAGTGTGTCACTTTGGGTTTCCCTAGTGATTTTTCTGAAAAAAAAGGATGGAACCCTGAGGCTTTGCATTGACTTCAGGCAGCTGAATAAAGTCACTATAAAGAATAAGTATCATTTGCCAAGGATAGATGATCTTTTTGATTAGTTGAAAGATGCCAAGATATTCTCTAAGATTGATATTAGATCAGGCTACCATCAAGTGTTAAATAAAGAAAACAATATCAACAAGACATCATTTAGAACAAGGTATGGTCATTATGATTTTACGGTGGTACCATTTTGGTTGTCAAATGCACCAACTATATTTATGTGTTTAATGAATAGTATTTTCAGAAATTACTTGGATAAGTTTGTCATTGTCTTCCTGGATGATATACTTATTTATTCTAAGTATGAAGAAGAGCATGAGAAATACTTGAGGATGGTGCTACAAGTTTTGAGGAAACATCAGTTGTATGCAAAGTTGAGCAAGTTCTTGTTTTATCAGAGAAATATAAATTATTTGGGCCATATCATATCAGAAGAAGGGATAGTAGTGGATCCAGAAAAGATAAGAGACATTGAGGAATGGCCGATACCAAAGAATGTCTTAGAGGTGATATATTTCATGGGACTTGCAGAGTATTATAGAAGATTCATTGAGGGATTTTCAAAGATTGCACACCCAATCACATCTTTGTAAAAGAAGGGTGTGAGATTTGAGTGGACACTTGACTATGAAAGAATTTTTTAGCACTTGAAATATTTATTGACAAGTGCACCCATTTTGAATATTGTTGATCCTAATGAAGATTTTTTTGTGTGAAATGATGCATGGCTTGGTGGATTCCTTAGTCAGAATGGGCATGTGATATGTTACAAATCAAGGAAATTAAAAGAACATTAGAGACACTATCTCACTCATGATTTAGAATTACCAACCATAGTAAATGCCTTAAATATGTGGAGGCACTACCTCATGGGAAGAAGATTCAAGTTGAGGACATACCATAGTGGTCTAAAATATTTGTTTGGGAAACCAACTTTGAATGCTAGACAAACTAGATGGTTGGAGTTCCTCAACGAATATAAATTTTATATAAAGCATATCAAAGGCAAGGAGAAAAAAGAGTTTGATGCACTCAATAGGAGAGTGCATGAGATGCATGTTACAAACCATTAGCATGTATAAATCAGATTTGAAAGACATAATTTTAGAGGCTACAAAATAAGAATAGTAGTACATGGAAATAAAGGAAAAATTATAGAAAGGAAATAGTCAACATAGATTTAAATATTATGAGCTAAGAGAGGATGGAATCCTGATGTACAGGGGTAGAGCTTATAAGGCTAATTTTCAAGAGTTGAAAAATATGGTATTAAAATAAATGCATAATGTGCCTTATGTTGGGCACCTAGGTTATCAAAAAACCATTGCAGCTATCAAGAACCAATACTATTGGCCAGGTATGAAGAAATAGGTGGTTGATTATATATCCAGGTGTTTGGAATGTCAAAAGGTCAAGGCTTAGCATACACGTCTAGCTAGTTTTATACAACCATTGCCCATTCCAGAGTGGAAATGGGAAGTGGTGACAATTGATTTCATCACTAAGTTTCCCAGAACAACCAAGCAACATGATTCCATCATGGTGGTAGTGGATAAAATTACTAAGGCTACCCATTTTATTTAAGTGAAGTTAACTCACAAGGAAGCCAATATTGCAGATAATATACATGAGAGAAATTTCTAGGCTTCATGGTGCGACTAAGACAATTATGTATGATAGATATCCCAAGTTTACATCAAACATTTGGAGAGGATTTTTGAAAGGATTTGTGACAAAACTGAACTTTAGCACAACCTATCACCCAAAATCAAATGGGAAAATAGAAAGGGTCAATCAAGTGATTGAAGATATGTTAAGAATGTATGTGATGGATAAAACATCAAAATGGGAAGATTATCTACACCTGGTGGGGTTTCCTTATAATAATGGGTATCAAGCATCTTTAAAGATGAGCCCATTTGAGTCACTTTATGGTAGAAATTGCAACACACCAGTGAGCTGAGAAAACCCAATAGACAGAGCAGTGGTTGAGCCAAAGTTGCTCAAGGAAATGGAGGAAGAAATGATGAAGATTAAGAAGAATTTAAAGGCTTCCCAAGATATGAAAAAAATCTATGCAGATAAGGGAATAACTCACAAAGAGATTAAAGTGGGTGACCATGTGTTCTTGAATGTCAAGGCCAATTAGAGGAGTTCCTTGAAGTTGGGGAACTGTTCAAAGCTAGCAACACATTATTATGGGCCATTTGAATTCCTGGAAAAGATTAGCCCTTTTGCATACATGCTTGCACTACCTGCATCCATGTGCATTCATAATGTATTCCATGTATCTTTCCTTAAAATTTATGTATCTGATGTTAATCATGAAATTGTTTGAAATGCGATTCAGGTGGAGCAAGAGGGAGACTTCCGAGTACATTCGATGTGCATATTGGATTGAAAGGTCAAGTAGCTCCTGAATTGATCCAAAAGTCTAGTAAAGGTCCAATGGAATTGGTACGGTCCTGAAGATGCAACCCAGGAGCATGAAGATTCCATGTGGGAAGAGTACCTACATCGTTTTGAAGATATTTGAAGATTGTTATTGTATGTATGTGTATAATGCACTAAGAACAATGCATAAATAAGGGGGAAGGGAATGTAATACACCTAGGTTGAACCCCAATTGTAATGTAAATGTACATATAGGACGGTGATCCAAGATAATTTGGGTTTAGAGATTCTTTGTATATATGTTTTGAGGCGAGAGTGCTTATGTGGTTATTGGGATGGAGAGCCTAGATTCTAAAAGTCCAGTGAGCCTATATTTGTAAAATGTAATCACACTCGGATATTAATAAAATGCATCACTACTACAGACCAACCAAACAAAAGAGTATGGAGAGATAAACTCCATTATAAGGGAAAGGGGGCTAAGGGTCTAGGAAGAGGGGCTAATACTAGGGGGCTTAACCAAAGGGAATATTTTAAAAATATTTCCTAAAGTCTAATTCTATGGGATATATATTTATCCTAGGTTCCTAAAGGATGGGAACGAGTCACCAAGTGGAGAAAAGTTATTTCATAAGGTGACAAGTGTCAAGTTATTATCATGCAAATATATTGTTGGGAAATAATGTATTTTCCATCATTCTTGTCATTCTTACAAATATTTCACTCAACTCTTTCCATCCATATTCATACATTTACCTGCAAGTTTTGGGAGTTGATTATACCTAGTAAATCCTTGGGGGTTTGGGTCAAATAAGCAGGATGTCAGGATTGCGGCATTGCAATGAAGAAGTGGGTTGTCAGGCCTGTAAGCATTTCTCTCTAGGTGGGAGAACTTCTAGAAATCGTTTTCCCAAAGTGCCAAGGTGTAGCTACAGGGCTCTGAGACTTTCTGTATGGCCTATTACTGAAGCCCCAAAAGGGAAATGGGGTAGGCAAAGGATTGTTGAACAAAGAAGGGGTACACTTCCTAGGGTGGGAAAGGCATGTGGGGAATGAGAGGTTGTAGGTTGTTTTTTAGAGTTGGGACATGTGTCTATGTATTTTTTATGTTGACAAACCACAACTTGGCTTAGGATTCCTTTACCCTAGTGGAGTTTTAGCCCCAAATCAAGGGTGACTTGCTGCTGAGAGTTATGAGAAGTAGAGTCTATATCTGAGAGGAAAATCTAAGGCTCGCAAGCAGTTGGTGACTTTTACAAAAGATAAGTGTCTTCTTGTGTATTTTATTTATTACCATGTGTTTAAATTGAGTTGAACTTGTTCTGGGTTCTTTTGTTATATTCATGCATGTAAATGAATGTTGTTAGGAATGCATTCCGGTTCATATGAAGAGAATTTTATGTAATTAATGGTATCAGAGTCGAAATTTTTGTGTGGTCTAGCCCAACTTGGTGATGGGGACATTACAATGTGGTATTAGAGAACATTTTTTCGCTTTTCTAGTAATGGGGACATCACAACATATTTCCTTTGATTGAACTAGAGTTTCATGTTTTCCTGATCTATTTTAATCTCCATGCCCAAAATGAAATTTGTAGCGCCAAGATATTTCATGTCAAATTTAAAGGGAAAGTCAGTTTTCATATCCTGGATAATATCCTTGTCATTTCCCATCAACAACATATCATCTGCATATAATACCAAATAAATAAGATGATCACCGATTAATTTGAAATACACATAATGATTCACTTTGATCCTTGTGAAGCCAAGTCCCAACATATAAGTATCAAATTTTTGATACCACATCCTGGGTAATTGATTGAACCCATACACAAAATGTTTTATCTTGCATACTGACTCTTTCTTTCCCTTCAAAACAAAGTATTTTGGTTGCTTCCTGTATATTTATTCTTCTAGATCCCCATATAGGAATGTTGTCTTCGCATCCATTTGTTCTAGTTCAAAATAAAAAGAAGCAACAACAAGTAAAAGAAATTTGATTGAAGTTAACTTGGAAACATGAGAAAAAATCTCACCAAATTCAATTCCCTCTACCTAGGAATAACCTTTTGCTACTAATCGATCTTTGTATTTTGCCACTTTGTCTTTTGCATGCAAATTCTTCTTAAACACCCATTTACTATCAATGAGATTTCTTCAAGTTGGAAACTCCACTAGATCTCATGCCTCATTCTCATCCAACGTTGTTATTTCTTCCATCATGGCCTTTTCCCAAAGTTTTCCATCCTCTGGATCCACTACCTTCCTAACAGTTCTAGGATCATCTTTCGTAATAAACAAAGAAAAATTTGAATAGAAATCGAGTAGAGTATACCTTTATGGTTGTCTTATTTCTTGAACCAATCTCCTCAATATTGGAGTATGAGGATCTTCTTTTTCTGATTCTTGTTCTTTTGTAGAGTCTGATTTATTACCCTTCAACTCAAACTCTATTTTCATTAGTTCTTCCTTCCTTGGTAGGACTTCATGTTTAAAAACATCTCTGATTTCTCTAAATACCACATCTTGGATATACACTACCTTCTTAGTTTCTGGGTTCCAAAGCCTATAACCTTTCAGGCCATCTTTATACCCAATAAAGATACAAGTTTTGGACTTTTTATCTAGCTTGCTCCCATTTTCATTTGGAGCATGAACATATGCATCAAACCCAAATACCCTGAGATGTGTAAGAGAGGTTTTCTCACTTGTCCATAGATTGTGTGGAGTCTTGTCACCCAGTGCTAATGGGGGTGATCAATTGACTAGGTAGCATGCAGTACTCACTGCCTCTGCCCATAATTCCATTCCTAACCTGACACCATTGAGCATGCACCTTTCTTTTTCCATCAACATCATGTTCATCCTTTCTGCAACTCCATTTTGCTGAGGTGGATATGGAGAAGTATTTTTCCTTTCTATACCACACTTCTTATAGAATTCTTTGAATTCATTTCCACAAAATTCTCCCCCATTATCAGTCCTCAACACCTTAATTTTATTCTCTGTCTAATTCTCCACAAGAGCCCTGAACTCTTTGAATTTTTCAAAGACTTCAAATTTCTTTTCGAGGAAATAAATCCATGTATTCCTCAAGAATTCATTTCTAAATGAGACATAGTACACATATTTTCCCAGTGATGGAATTGACATAGGTCCAAACACATCATTGTGCACCAACTATAAAATTCTCTCTACCTTTGTTGTACCAGAGGGGAATCTTACATGATTCTGCTTCCCATATACACGATGTTCACAGAAATTAAAATATAGAGAGTAGTTAGACATACCTTCATCCATACCTTTATCGTGTAGTACTCAAAGGCCCTTCTGTCTGATATGTCTCAATATTTGATGCCACAACATAGTCTTTTCTCCAAATATTATAGGAGTTTTTTATTCTTCAACTCCAATATCAAGAACAATGGAATTGTTGCATCCATATCTAATAGTGCTTCCTATCATATTATACAATGTTCCAATATGAACTACCTTCAGCAACGCCATTCCCCTGGAACCATCATGCAAGTTCCTTTCTCAAAAATTGTTTTTACGCCAACATCATCCATTTTGCTTACATAAATCAAATTTCTAGCCAACCTTGGAATGTGCAAAACACCATGGAGTGTTCTAATCCTTCCATCCATGAGATTCAACTTGAATTTTCCTCATCTTATTATTTTTTTTGTTGATTCATCACCCATGAAAACATCACCTCCATTATAACTTTCATATTCGCAGAACCACACCCCATGGGGATTCATATGAAAGGATGCACCTGAGTCAACTAGCCATGATCTTGATATACATATGTTCTTGAATAAGCCAAGTACACATCCCCTCCTTCTTCCGTGGAGGTTTTTTCTTCTGTAGAAAGAGCATCTTTAGATCTCTTCCCTCTCTCAACACTTTTGGATCTACATTGTTTCTTGTAGTACCGTTATTTTCCACATCTCCAACAGACCTTTACAAATTTTACAGGAGATTTAGATCTTCCCTTAGATTTAGATCTCCCACTTGAGGAATTAGATCTATTTCTTTCCTGGGAGCGTCCTCTTACAAATAAGGCATTTGTGTTCTAGCTTTCCATATTTTTTCGCCTCATCTCCTCCAAAAACAAGGATGAGACCACATCATTGAAAGTTAAAGTAGTTGCATTACTACTTATGGCCACAACCAGACTATGTTGTGAGTCTAGTAAAGAGCACAATAAATTGATACACTTATTTTCATTAGAAATATTAATATCAATAGATAATAACTTACTTACCACAGTATTGAATGTGTTCATATGATTTGTCACCAAGTCTCCATCTTTCATCCTGAGGTTATATAGCTTTTTCCACATGAAAACATTGTTTACCAAAGACTTTGACTGATACAAAGTCCTTAAGTTATCCCATAATTCCTTGGTTGTAGTTTCCCCTGAGACATTCAGTAATACTGAATCTGAGAGACACAATCGAATTGTGCTCTTCACATTTCAATCCAACTTTTCCCAGTATTATGTTGAAATTCATGTAGGTGTAGTACCTAAATCCACAACGATCCAATGATTTTTTTCCACCAATTGATCTTCAATTTTGAGCTTCCACAACTCAAAACTTTTCCCATTAAATTTGTCGATCTCTATTTTTAAAGTGTTCTCCATTTATTTTCACTTGAGGAATTGATACCATAGATCTACCACTGTAACAAGGTTTATCACAGACTTGAGCCAAACCCTTAGCCACAAAGGCGTCCCCCTGAAGCTAATAACAACTCTGATACCAAGTGTCGATTTTAACCTTGTACAATTAATTACTGCAAATAAATTCTTAATAAAAATAGAAAAGATACAATGGCATAGACACAGACACACACACATTACATGGAGATTTTACCTTGAAAACCCAAACTGAGAAAACCAACAACTTGTTTTTTATCCACACCTCTAATCTTTTTATTCATCATATCTTCATTGTTTACAATACTATATATATAGGATTT
>JASDQU010103490.1:152918-240599 GCA_032191745.1 Picea mariana | reverse complement strand
AAAAAAAAAAAAAACAACACCAGTGCATTTTGTTGAATTTAACGCATCGATGCTCCATTTTTAGTTTTGTGTGTATTTTTTACTGGTGTATTTACCTTATACCGCATAAGTAATGGAGCATCCCATAAGACGAACCACTATGGTAAATTAATATATTTTTTTCTGAGTGCCTTGTAGTACACAACACCAATGCGTTGTATGGATTTGATGCACCGCATGAAAACATTTGTAATAGAAAACTGGGCAGTACGATCGATTAATAGAACAAACCAGTGTGTTTACCTTATTGACACACACTTACGGATCTTAGCAGTGCTTACCATAAGATGCATTACACTTTTAATTTGTGAAAATTCGGTTCGATGTCATGCTCTTTACAACATTGGTGCATTGTTTGGATGTAGGCACACCGATAGGTTAAATTGTTTTATTACAAATTAAGTAGTGTGATGTGTTAATATAAACACACCAGTGGTATTGTGTTATTGGAGCGCTGGCATTTTTTTATTGGTGTGTTGTTTTTTTGAGAGCACCAGTAATGGGCCATCCACCAAGACACCCTGATATGCCACGCCATTCAATATTTTTCACAGTGCAATTATTTTAACAACATCGATGAATTTGGTTAATATGAATGCACTATCACCCCAAATTTTATTTAAAGTAAACTTAGCGGTACACTTTGTCTAATCAAGCGCACTGGTGCTCCAAAGTTTCCAAAGCACCAACATGCTATTTAGAAATGCGTATTATTTTATAATGCGTTTGTGCATTGGTTGGACCTATGGGCACCATTACATTAAATTGATTTATTGCAAATTAAGCGGTGCAAAGTGTTACTATAAATGCCCTAGTGCTACTGTGTTATTGGAGAATTGACATGTTGTTTAACAATGAGTTGTGAAACGTACATCACCGGTCATGATGCGTCAAACGAAACACCCGACTATGCCAAGTTGGTCTATATTTGTCCTAATGCAGTTTTGTTAATTGCACCGGTGCATTTGTTTAAAATGGATGCACCATTGAGTTAAATTTTATGATTCGTAAACTTAGTGGTGCACTTAGTTAAATGCAACACATTAGTGCTTCTGTGCTTGAAAAACATCGACATGTTATTTAGCAAGTGTTGACTTTTATAACACACCGGGTGTGAGGCGTTACAAATGATGCACCAATTAAGTACGCTTAGGTTAGATGCATCAATTGTAGTGCTTATTGTGAAGTTGGCATAGGACACAGCACATCGGGGTGACCTAAATTGTATAGGTGCACCACACGAACTTGGAAAAAAATTGAAAAAAGGGCCAAATTACAAGCTAAATTCAAATTTTAATTTGATGAAAATGAAAATGGGAAGGTAATAAACAATTTACCTAGACTCTTATGTCCCAAGGAGGCATGGTTCCAACATTGAGAGGAAATAAAAATTCATGGTAATTTCCAAAATTTTGAAATGTGTGGAATCTACTAGTGGAGCTATCCAACTCCCTGAAGAGCACTCGAAACAGGGCATCTTTGAAAGGAGATCGAGAACCGGTGCTTGCTTGAGAGTTTGGAAGCACAAGATGAGGTGCCATAATGAAAATTGATCTAGTAATTTTTTTTTATTTACCCTATTGTGGTGTGACTGATGCGAGTCATATGCACTAGGTCATAGTATTCAACGACACCGGTGCACTTTGGTCGATGCTTGTTATTTTTATTATAATGTACGAAGATCTGTTTGAACACTTAAGAATCGAAACATTATGTTTTATGTGTGTACCAATTCCTATGGACCTTATATGCACATCGATAAAAAAACCTCCGCCTGCTTGCCTCTGCTAACAACCTCCCCTATAAGTAGAGAATAAATAAATTCTTCGGGGAGGTTCCGTAAAAACCTCTAGTAGAAGTTGTTCTCCTTGTAGTGAAAAAGAGTGAGTGGTGTATTGCACTGCTACAATTATTCAATGTCACACATAATGTGTATTATATTAGCTATGCATGGTGTGTCTACATGCTCAATAGATTTCTTTGTTAAGATCACTTCTTTGTCCAACAAGAAAATAATAACTAACTTGGAAAGGTTTTGCAACGAAATTTGACTCTATTATTTTCTACAAGGACTTACTATGTGCAAACTACATGTATTTACACTTTGCACAAAGAAATACCTCTAAGCAACTTATAAATTTCAAATTTCCATAATTTCCTTCGATGTTCCCTTTCTCCCACATTGAGGGTATGCTAGCATTTAGTCTCACTTCAAGCATATTTCTCCTTGGCCTTATAAAACTAGGATTGCTATTATAATTACAAGTCTAAAGTTATTAAAGTTATTATAAGGGAGGTGTAACACACACACTAATGAATAACTATTAATTAACAATTAAATTATTAATGAAGAGACACCTCATATGAAAGGTCAAGTGTTTAATGAAAAGGCACCCCTGCATGGGTTTATATACATCCCTCATTGTCATTGTAAGGAATAATCTAATTCTTATACATTTTTACTTAATATAATATTATTTCATCCTAAATGGATTACCTTATTTTATCCTACTTAAATTGGATATTCTTATAATTGTCAAACGAGTTTGTCTGTCACAGTGGTATAGAGCAAAGTTTCTGATCCTCACCTCTGGCCACAAATCATTAGTAAAAAAATTGGTTTCTCTTGACAACATCATTGCAGTGCTTTGACCATTCAAATTTTTTAGTTTTGGAAACTCCGGGTGTTTGACCACGTTTGAACATTTTTCCATTTAAAAATCAGAAGACCATGTTTGAACATTTTTCCATTTAAAAATCAAAAATTGTTATTGGAGTTTCTCTTATTCAGAGGTTTTTGACCAAAATTCAACCCTTGGCCATTTGCAATTCAAAAATACTAGTGAAGAGAAGTTAATTCTTCATATTCAGCTGCACATCTGGTGAAAATGCTGCTGCAATAAAACTCCAGCTCACCTCAGAAGAATACAAAAATTAAAAGAAAAAAATCAAAACAAATCACTATTTAAAAAGAGAAAAGAAAAGAAAAAAATGAAAAGGTTATATCTATCTATCTATATATAATTCTTAAGTTCATATGATATCTCTACAGGGATGAGATATAATGGGATTTAGATCTCATAGTCTATCCAAATTGTGAATATCAATTGTAAGTGAGGAAAGGATTAAAATTGAAGCACAGAAGCATAAGAGCAGTTCGTAAACGTAGCTGCCACTTCAAGAGGTATGTTCAAATAAAAAATATTGTGGGTTTTGTCATTATCATTGCAACCCACAACTATTAATTCGTGGGTTAAGTTGCAGTAACCATTGGCGTAATTATTAGCGAAAAAGAGTGTGCTGCAGATTGATTTAATTGGATTGTTATACATCGATATATGAGAAATAGTTTTGTCGTTGATACCACATAAACTACTGAATATAGCCACCATTGAATCGAATTACCAGTTACTTACTGCCATTTCAGGGAGCCGCCAAAATTTGTAAACAATAAGTGACATCTCGGTCTTCAATCAATGAACTGGGGAGAACTTGATGCATAAAAAATCGTGGGGAACAAAGAGAAATTGGTATGCCCTGTAGCCGCTAAGGTGTTCCGCTACAAAAGAAAAAGGGTCATATATCAAGCTGCAAAATAAAAAACAGTTGTAATGAAAAAGGTTTATCCAAGCGATCTTATAATTTTCGGTACAATTCCATACCACCCAAAACCACTAAAAAATCAAAATCCAAGTTACAAGACAGTCACGACATTCCAAAAAATCAGTTAATTGGATGACCAAGTTTTATTTCCTGGAATTCACCAGTCCCCAAGAGACCAAAAAGCTGTCATATGTTATACCAAAAAGTAACAAATTCTAAGCCAATAGAGATATACAACCTGCCTATAATTCCTTTAATACTTCTATACTAGAGGATAAAGTCGCCATTTGCAGCAGGAAAAGTAATTACAGTGAAAACTGAGTTCTGCATTAGTATAGGTTAAAGAAATTCTTTGGACCTTTTATCCCATCAATCCACTTGAAAAAGATAATTCTTCCTTCTGGTTCTTGAATAGCTTGTTTTGATAGAATATCCACCTCCTTATTGAAATCCCAGAAGATGTGAGCAAAACTGATTTTTTGAAAGTTTTTAATCAGGTCTTTGATTTTGAGTTTCCAACATTTTATTGTGCATCCCTGTAGTCTTCCTTTATTGTTTAACTAGTCAATTACAACCTTAGAATCCGCCAGAACCTGGATTTCATTTATTGCTAAACGAGTTGCCAGAGTTAAAGTTGCCCATGCTCCCAGTAATTCTAGCCTTGTATTAGTGCCTTCTCCACAGTTAAATATCCATCTGTAAACAAAAAGGTCTGGAGTTTTGATAACTCCCCCCCACCCCCCCTGCTCCACACTGCTAGCCATCTGCTTGTGATGCTCCATTAAAACATGCTATTGTAGTGCCTGTTCGTTGTATTACCATACAAGATTGTAAATAAATGGATTTTTGAAGACCCATATTCGTTTTTAGAGTTACAAGTGTCTTGGTGACCACATAAAGGAAAGAAGGAGAACCCTTCTCGAAAATTACTGAATTTCTCTCTAACCAAATATTCCATCAAATTAGAGCAGGTAATGAAAATGGGACAATCTTTTCCTCTAGCCAATTTGTATAGCATTCTGTCAGATTGTTCCCTTCCCAAACTTTTTTAATCTTTTGTCTAGTTTGAATTCTCGCCCACACCAATTTTGTGAAGGAACAATGGATGAAAATATGGCTTAAATTCTCTGAATATTTTTTACATAGTTGGCAATGGCTAGGTCCTTCCCAGCCTTTTTGTTGTAAGTTGTCAACTAGATAAGGAGTTTTATTTTTAATGGTAAATCCCATTTCCATAATTTTAACCTCCACCCACCAATTGGCTACATCCCAAGGGTTGACATTAAAGCATTATAAGCATTTTTGACAGAGAGAAATCCAGAAGTATCTCCCCCAGTCCACATCAATTCATCAACTCTATCTTGTAGGAAATCCCTTGACCCTATAAGAGCTTTGTAATAATGTTCCCATTCCAAGTTCGTGAAGTTGTTGACAGTTGAAAGGTCACTGATCTGAGCTAATTAGTGACAGAGACATATGGAAGACATTTATCTTTTATCACTCTGTGCCAGATACCATCCTGTGTTAACACTCGCTAGTGAGTATTTGCTTCCAGTGCTATATTGAAATCGAAAATATTATGGAAACCCCACCCGCCATAGTTCTTTGGTTTTGTTAGTGTCTCCCACCTGCAAATATGATAATGATAATTTTCACTACTACCATTCTAAAGAAAAATGAACATTACTTTCCTTAACTTATTTAAGACTGAGTTGGGGATGTCCGCCAAAGACATCCAATAAACTGGTTGGATTTCTAGGATCGATTTCAATAAAATGTACCAACCACCTACTGACAACCACCTGTTACACCAATGGCCTATTCTTTTTTCTACTTTGGCAAGTAACCAACTCCAGTTTTCCACTTTGTGCAGGTCTTTGTTAAGAAAATAACCAGGATAATTGAACCCTACTGATAGTTCTGCAAATTTATACGGGAGCAAATTCTTCAAAGGATTTAAATCCACCTATAGTAACCCAGCATGCAGAACTATGGTTTTTGACGCATTCACTTGTAAACCTGACACTTTACATAAATTTTTAATGTGTCTATCAACCTCCATCCATTCTTGTGGAGTAGCTCTAGTCATAATTAAGATGTCATCCACAAAAAATAATTGAAGTATTTTTATAATTCAGGACACCTTCACTCCCATTAGCTTCCCATCTCGTTTGATTTCCTTTAGAAGCAGACTAAGACCCTCCATAACCAAAATAAAAATCAAAGGGGATAAAGGGCACCCTTGGTGCAAACCTCTGCCACTTCTGAAAAAATTCGTAGCCTCCCCATTTAGTAAAACTGCAAAATACGAGGAACAAACACAACTCATAATCCAGTTGGTCGTCATAATGCCAAAACCATCTTGTATTAATATCAGTCTTAGAAAGTCCCAATTTATGCAATCGTATGCTTTCTTCAGATCCATCTTAAGTACTAGGGCCTTCAATTTTTTTAATTTAATGCTATGGAGGCATTCATGTGCTATTCCTACGACGTCTTGAATTTGTTTTCCTTTTAAGAAGCCCAATTGCTCTTCAGACAATGAGCAGGATAGAAAAGGTTTGATCCTATTATCAATAATTTTGGAGAGTAACTTATAACATAGGTTGCATAAGGAAATTATCCTGGAATCTCCAAAAGTAGTTGGCTTATTAAATTTTGGTATAAGGGCCAAGAATGTTGAGTTTAGGCCACCAACTATAACACCTCTTGATATTGATTCCTCTACCATCTCCAATAGATCACCCCCTACCAGATCAAAGAAATGAATAAAAAAATCAACAGTACAACCATTGGACCCTGGGATTTTCTGTTTTTTGAACAATGTTAAAACCTTCTTTAATTCACCCAGGTTGCAAGGGCTTTCCAGAACGTTGACTTCCTCCTCATTAACCAATCGTGAGAAAAGGCCTGTAACTCTGACCTGTTCATTTGCAAAGGATTGATCCTATGCCTTGAAGAACTCTTTGAAGTAATTTGAATCCTATGCTTTTAATTCTACCTGACCAGAATGTGTCTGCCCAGTGTCATCCTTAATCTCCCATAAACGTTTTTGGTTTCTTCTGTAACTAGAAAATTGGTGGAAAAACTTTGTGTTTTGGTCGCCACTGTGAATCCAAATTGCCCTGCTACGCTGTCTCCGGAGTTCCTCTTCTACCTTTAGGTACTTGTTTCTTTCTTGTTCTAGGCTATTAAGGTTCCTTTCCTCCACCTGTGACTGCTTGCCTCCCATAATTTTCTGAAGAGTAGCTTCGATTTCATCCTCTAGATTCTCAAGAAGGATCAATTCCCAGCGTTTATTTTTCTTTACCCATATTTTTGTTTGGGCCTTTAATTATTTTAATTTCCAGACTATCCTTCATTGTTTCCCTTCTTCTTTTAAAAATTTCTGATCGTTCCAGACATAATGAACAATACAATTAAACTCTTTTTCACTTAGCCATTGAGAGTTGAATTTGAAAGGATATGCCTTAAAGAGTGGTGTAATCTCCAGCTGTAATAACACAGGTGCATGATCCGAGAAGAAAGGTCCACCCAGGACTTGTAGAGGCCCACACTTGCTAAAAGATCTTCAAATAACATTACTCGATACAACCTCTTGGAGATGGAGTCAATAACTATCCTCCCATTTCGCTAGGTAGGGACAATCCTGTTCGGCTTGATATCAACTAACTTGTTTGATTGTAAAAATAATCTGAAAAAATCTGCCAAGAGACCAACTTGGGGTGATCCCCCTAGACCTCACCCATCAATAAGGTAAAGTTCAAGTCACCAACAATAATTAGATTTTTGTGTGATAAAAGACCACACTCTGCCACTTTGTTTCAAAACCTTTTCCTCTCCGAGCACAAACCAAAAATATTTAGAAGAGTGATCTCCCTTTTTCTTTCAATACACAATCATGTCAACAAAATACCACCATAGGAAAGGTAAGGTACCAGGTCAAGTTTGCTTGGATCCCATGTACCCAAAACACTACCTGAATTTCCAACCAAGTTAACCGCACATGATAACGAGGATGGTCAGAAACTATTCATAAAATCTCTTGCCTTCTATTCCTGGACCATAGTTTCTTGTAAGAACAATATATCCATGTGAGTTCTATCTAACATTCTACCCACAGAGGCCACTTTTAGGGTGCCCCCAACCCCTCCAATATTTAGGGAGAGAAGAATCATTATTTCACCCTTGTTAGAGCTTTCATATCTCTAAGTGCCACACATTCAGTGGTAGGAGAAATTACAACTGACGGCATGGAGGTCACAACCTCCTCTTTTTTCCAAGCACTCTTGGTATTAACCGAAGAGTATTCGATACCCAGGCCTTTCAACCATGCATACTCTTTCCATGTCCCCTCTTTGCACACATTCGATGTACTGGCCTCCCCACCACACCTTTTTTTCCCATAAACTGAACTTCCATGGAAGACAAGTAAAGGAGTAGGAGATTTAGTTTCTCGAAAAAAAGGAACCAGAGAATCCATAACGACACTAAGGGATGAGTCACCCTCATCCAGTTCCCTATATCTTGGTTGACGTTCAGATTCACCAGACAGAGTCATATACAACAGGCTGAGTTTGTCCAAATGTTCTGGACCACCAGGACTAATGGTAAGGCCATCACGACCTTCCTTAACAAAAGATTTTACCAAACTCTCACTGTCCCTAAAGGCATCTACCTGGGAATTACAAACGATTGTGTAACCCTGTCCCTCGACAGATTTTGGCACACTAATGGTGGACCTGCACACTCCCTATCTGACACAGAGGGACATGCAACCTTGGAGGTATAACTTCTCAACCATCTTGAGGCATCCAGTGTATCTCGTTCCCACGAGGATAAATATGAAAAGAAAGTAGGACAATAGAATTTTAACTTACCCGAAAGTGTTCCCAATTGCTCAGCCTGGCTTAAATCCTCCGGTGAGTAATGAAGTGCTCTTGGCTCAAAATAATCTCCCTCTGGAGAGGGTTCTTGAGGCTCTCTCCACAAAAAGGACTCTTTCAATAACTCTTCCTCCATCCAACCACTACAGTCTCTCTGTAAGTGTCCTTACTTCTACAAAGGTTTCACCTGAAAGGAATACTGAGGTAATCCAGTCGCTAAAGTACAATCCGACTCCTCCATTCGATTTCTAAAGTCTCTGGAAGCCCACAATAGATATCAATTTCAACAAGAAATTTCCCTACTTTTCTGGAAGGGTCCGATAGAGTCTGATCACCCACCATAATAAAAATTCCCAGTTCGTTGTCGATTGCCTTCAAGGCCCCCTCATTTCAGAGTTGAAGTGGTAAACCGGGTAATAAAACCCATAAATGGAAAAGCTGGAAGTACTTTGTCGCATGGTCCAAAGATACACGCCAACGCTTCAACATCAGGTTGCTGCCTTCAATCACCCAATGTTTATCCAACATCTGTGTCAAGTCATCTGACGACTTGAAGATAAATCCAAACCAACCTTTGGTTAGAAATAACACCTTTGGCGCGTAACCTAACAGAGGTGAGCAACTTTGCTCAACCCAATCTGGGAGAGAAACCTTGTAGAAGTTATGGTTAGATAAACTACCTACCAGCCCGTACAATGCTAACCTACAGGTCTCCTCAAGACCGATGGTTGACTCCAACACCATCCTTTTTTTTACCTTGTTATCCTTCCACTATCTATGCTTACCACTGGAAGTTCCTATAACCTTACTCACCTTACCCTACGAGCGAGGATAGCCAGAGCCCCTTCCCAAATCCACCTGACCTCTCTTAGGAAAGGACTTCTCCGCACTTAGACGAAGGCCAAATAATGTAACGTCCTCGACCACCCAGGTCGGGCCGTGATACATGAGAGAAAATGCTTTCTTTCTCTTTGTGGAACATATTGTAACATATGCAACATCCAATTGAGATATGCCACATAAATGTTTCTATCTGCATGCAATTAAAACATATGCACACAAAAATCTTGCAGAAATTTATTTATAAAACGTAAACAGACAAATACATTCTGTAAATGCATAGATTCACACTGAAATAACAGTAAACATATATATGCAACATATATAAGAAATACCCATATAATAAAACACGTAAATAATAATGCAACATGTAAATTTATCACACAATTGGCACTTATCTTGGTAAGAATGTCACTAATTGCATGCATACCTTCCACGAACCTCCCAACCTTAGACCACACTGCTCATCACTCTCAGCAGTGGGTCACCCCTGAGCTGGGACTAAACTCCACCCGGGTAAAGGGATTCCTAACTAGGCTAATGGCTCATAGATAACAGGAAATACTCCATCTCAGGTACCCAATCAAACTAACAGCCTACAGTCCCTCATTCCCCACATGCATATCCCACCCCAGGAAGTGTGCCCCTTCTATACTCAATAGTCCTTCGGCTTCCCCACTTCCTTTCCGAGCTTCAACAATAGGTCGGACAAGAAGTCTTAGAGCCCTGTAGCTGCAATTTAGCACCTTCATGAAATCAATTCCCAACAATTCTCTCACCTAGAGAGGAATTTCTCATGGGCCTAAAAACCCGCCTCTTCAATATCCCATGGGCCTGACAACCTTCTTCTTCAGTCCAGCTCCCAAGATAACCAGCTACACAAACAAGTATGCTATGGATACGGGTTCAAGTACAGTGACATGAAGGTATGGAAGATAGATCAATGAGTGTGTGAATGCTCCTGGATGATTGACTGGATGACTCCCTGATGAGAGGAAGAATGATCGAAAATGAACTAAGTCCAAACAATATGTATGCATGTCCCCAACTTGACACTTGTCATGTTGGGAGCTACTTTGGCCCACTTGTCGCCAACTTTAGAACTTAGGATAAAATAATTATCCATACTTTATGCTTTAAGAAATATTAATATAATATTCCTTTTTGGCTTAAGCTCCCTAGCTTATCCCAGTTTCTTAACTTTTAGTCCCCACCCTTTCCCTCACTAGCTGAGTTTAGTCCCCCATACTCTTTTATCGTGGTCGGTCTACGCGCAATGATGTACTTTATATTAATTATGAGATATATACAAAAATAGGCTCACTGGATTTTAACATCTAGGCTCTCTAGCCTAAAAATCACAAAACTGGCTCACCAGCCTATAAAACACAACATATATACAAAGGCTCTCTCGCCTCAAAATTGTGCGCACTTAAGTTGTTGTGCGCGGTATCTTGGAATGCGCACACTTTCTCATTTTATTGCACAGTACATGTGCGCACTATGCCATGAAAGGTGCATACAAAAATGATATCAAACAAATCACCAGCTTAAGTCCATTTTCATTTACATTACAATTGGGTTTGGCCTAAGGATATTACAATCCCTTCCCCTTATTTATGCACTGTCCTTAGTGCATTATGTATTCATACACAACAAAATTTCAAAAATCCTCAAAAAGATGCGGGCATTCTGCTCGCATTGCATCCTCATGCTCCCAAGTAGCGTCCTTAGGACCATACCAGGTCCATTGGACCTTTACAAGCCTTATGGCTTGATTTCAGAGATGTTTGATTTTCCAGTCCAGAATACGTACCAGATGCACTTGAAAAGCGCCTTCTTGCTCTACCTAAATCACATTCTAATCAATTACATGATTAGCATTAGGTATATATTTCTTTAGCAATGATACATGGAATACATTATGAATAGACATAGATGCAGGCAATGCAATCATATAAGCTACTGGACCAATCCTCTCTAGGATTTCAAAGGGCCTACAATAGCGAGCTACCAACTTTGAACAATTTCCCAACTTTAGGGAACTTCTGTTGGCTTTCACTTTCAAGAATACATGGTCCCCAACTTAAAATTCCCTGTGTGTTCTGCCTTTATCATTATAGATTTTTTTCCTATCTTGGGAAACCTTTAAATTTTGTTTTATTTTTAACATTTGCTCCTCCAATTCCCTGAGTAAATCTGGTCCAACCACTACTCTATCTGTTGGGTTATCCTAGCTTACCAATGTGTAGCACTTTCTTCCATAAAGTTCCTCAAATGGGCTTATCTTTAGAGAAGCTTGGTACCCATTGTTATAAGAAAACTCTACCAAGTGTAGGTAGTCCTCCCATTTTGATGGTTTATCCATCACATCCATCCTCAACATATCCTTAATCACTTGATTCACCCTCTATGTTTGTCCATTTGATTCTGGATGATAAACTGTATTAAAATTCAAATTGGTTCCAAATCCATTAAATAATCCCTTCCAAAATTTTGAGGTAAATTTTGGATCTCTATCAGACACAATGTTCTTGAGTATGCCATGTAATAGAGCAATTTATTTCATATAAACATCAACAATGTTGGCTGCCTTGTGAGTGAGCTTAATTGGAATAAAATGAGCAGCTTTAGTAAGCTTATCCACCACTACCATGATAGAATCATGTTGCTTGTTTGTTTTGGGAAGTTTGGTGATGAAATCCATTGTTACAACTTCCCATTTCCACTTAGGAATGGGTAATGTACGAAGATCTGTTTGAACATTTAAGAACCGAAACATTATGTTTTATGTGCGTACCAATTACTATGGACCTTATATGCACACCGATAAAAAAACCTCCACCCACCTGCCTCTGCCAACAACCTCCCCTATAAATAGAGAAGAGATAAATTCTTCCGGGAGGTTCCATAAAAACCTCTACTAGAAGGTGTTCTCCTTGTAGTGAAAAAGAGTAAGTGGTGTATTGCACTGCTACAATTATTCAATGTCACACATAATGTGTATTATATTAGCTATGCACGGTGTGTCTACATGCTCAATAGCTTTCTTTGTTAAGATCACTTCTTTATCCAACAAGAAAATAATAACTAACTTGGAAAGGTTTTGCAACTAAATTTGACTCTATTATTTTCTACAAGGACTTACTATGTGCAAACTACATGTATTTACACTTTGCACAAAGAAATACCTCTAAGCGACTTCTAAATTTCAAATTTCCATAATTTCCTTCAACGTTCCCTTTCTCCCACATTGAGGGTATGCTAGCATTTAGTCTCACTTCAAGCATATTTCTCCTTGGCCTTATAAAACTAGGATTGTTATCATAATTACAAGTCTAAAGTTATTAAAATTATTATAAGGGAGGTATAACACACACACACACTAATGAATAACTATTAATTAACAATTAAATTATTAATGAAGAGACACCTCATATGAAAGGTCATGTGTTTAATGAAAAGACACCTCTGCATGGGTATATATACATCCCTCATTGTCATTGTAAGGAATAATCTAATTCTTATACATTTTTACTTAATATAATACTATTTCATCCTAAATGGATTACCTTATTCTATCCTACTTAAATTGGATATTCTTATAATTGTCAAACAAGTTTGTTTGTCACAGTGGTATAGAGCAAAGTTTCTGATCCTCACCTTTGGCCACAGACCATTAGTTAAAAAATTGGTTTCTCTTGATAACATTGGTTTTTGACCATTCAAATTTTTTAGTTTTGGGAACTCCGGGTGTTTGACCATGTTTGAACATTTTTCCATTTAAAAATAAAAAATCGTTATTGGAGTTTCTCTGATTCAGAGGTTTTTGACCAAAATTCAACCCTTGGCCATTTGCAATTCAAAAATACTAGTGAAGAAAAGTTAATTCTTCATATTCAGCTGCACATCTGGTATCAAAACAAATCACTATTTAAAAAGAGAAAAGAAAAGACAAAAAAAGAAGAGGTTATATCTATCTATCTATATATAATTCTTAAGTACATATTATATCTCTACAAGGATGAAATATAATGGGATTTAGAACTCATAGTCTATCCAAATTGTGAATATCAACTATAAGTGAGGAAAGGATTAAAATTGAAGCATAGAAACATAAGAGCAGTTCGTAAACATAGCTGCCACTTCAAGAGGTATGTTCAAATAAAAAAAATTGTGGGTTTTGTCATTATCATTGCAACCATTGGCGTAATTATTAGCGAAAAAGAGTGCACTACAGATTGATTTAATTGGATTGTTATACATCGATATATGAGAAATAGTTTTGTCGTTGATACCACATAAACTACTGAATATAGCCACCATTGAATCAAATTACCAGTTACTTACTTCCATTTCAGGGAGCCACCAAAATTTGTAAACAATAAGTGACATCTCGGTCTTCAATCAATGAACTGGGGAAAAATTGACGTATAAAAAATCGTGGAGAACAAAGAGAAATTGGTATGCCCTGTAGCCGCTAAGGTGTTCCGCTACAAAAGAAAAAGGGTCATATATCAAGCTGCAAAATAAAAAACAGTTGTAAGGAAAAAGGGTTATCCAAGCGATCTTATAATTTTCGGTACAATTCCATACCACCCAAAACCACTAAAAAATCAAAATCCAAGTTACAAGACAGTCACGACATTCCAAAAAAATCATTTAATTGGATTACCAAGTTATATTTCCTGGAATTCACCAGTCCCCAAGAGACCAAAAAGCTGTCATATGTTACCAAAAAGTAACAAATGCTAAGCCAATAGAGATATACAACCTGCCTATAATTCCTTTAATACTTCTATACTAGAGGATAAAGTCGCCATCTGTAGCAGGAAAAGTAATTACAGTGAAAACTGAGTTTTGCACTAGTATAGGTTAAAGAAACTCTTTGGACCTTCTATCCCATCAATCCACTTGAAAAAGATAACTCTTCCTTCTGGTTCTTGAATAACTTGTTTTGATAGAATATCCACCTCCTTATTGAAATCTCAAAAGATGTGAGTAAAACTGATTTCTTTAAAGTTTTTAATCAGGGCTTTGATTTTGAGTTTTCAATATTCTATTGCGCATCCCTGTAGTCTTCCTTTATCATTTAACTAGTCAATTACAACTTTAGAATCCGCCAGAACCTGGATTTTATTTATTGCTAAACGAGTTGCCAGAGTTAAAGTTGCCCATGCTCCCAATAATTCTGCCCTTGTATTAGTGCCTTCTCCATAGTTAAAGATCCATCTGTAAAAAAAAAGGTCTAGAGTTTTGATAACTCCCCCCCCCTCCCCTTTCCGCTCCACACTGCTTTCCATCTGCTTGTGCTGCTCCATTAAAACATGCTACTATAGTGCCTGTTTGCTGTGTTACCATACAAGATCGTAAAAGAATAGATTTTTGAAAACCCATATTCCTTTTTAGAGTTCCAAGTGTCTTGGTGACCACATAAAGGAAAGAAGGAGAACCCTTCTCGAAAATTACTGAATTTCTCTCTAACCAAATATTCCAACAAATTAGAGCAGGTAATGAAAATGGGACAATCTTTTCCTCTAGCCAATTTGTATAGCATTCTGTCAGATTGTTCCCTTCCCAAACTTTTTTAATCTTTTGTCTAGTTTGAATTCTCGCCCACACCAATTTTGTGAATGAACAATGGATGAAAATATGGCTTAAATTCTCTGAATATTTTTTACATAGTTGACAATGGCTAGGTCCTTCCCATCCTTTTTGTTGTAAGTTGTCCCGCGATAATATTTTATTTTCCGTTGCCAACCAGATAAAGAGTTTTATTTTTAATGGTAAATCCCATTTCCATAATTTTAACGTCCACCCACCAATTGGCTGCATCCCAAGGGTTGACATTAAAGCATTATAAGCATTTTTGACAGAGAGAAATCCAGAAGTATCTCCCCCAGTCCACATCAATTCATCAACTCTATCTTGTAGGAAAGCCCTTGACCCCATAAGAGCTTTGCGATAATGTTCCCATTCCTCTGCCAGGTCACTCATGATTCCTAGCTTGTTACTCCTTATCCAATGAGTAGAAACAAAGTCTTGACAATGTGGTCCCTTGGCCTAAAAGAGTAAGGGATATTTTTCTGTCTTAATAAAGATAATAGAGTTTGTGACAGATAAGATCTGTCTCCCAACCCCAGAATTCTATCTCTGTCAATATGAACATGGTGACCAGAACCTTGTCTCCAACTCAGCCAGTTTGTGAGTAGATGTACAGATCTTAAGAGATGTTTCCAAGTTCGTGAAGTTGCTGACGGTTGAAAGGTCACCGAACTGAGCCAATTAGTGACAAAGACATATGGAAGATATTTATATTTTATCACTCTGTGCTAGATACCATCCTGTGTTAACACTCGCTAGAGAGTATTTGCTTCCAGTTCTTTATTGAAATGGAAAATATTACGGAAACCCCACCCGCCATAGTTCTTTGGTTTTGTTAGTGTCTCCCACCTGCAAAGATGATAATGATAATTTTCACTACTACCATTCTAAAGAAAACTGAACATTACTTTCCTTAACTTATTTAAGACTGAGTTGGGGATGTCCGCCAAGGACATCCAGTATACCTTCCATTGTGGGGGCTAAAATTTAAGAAAAGGGGCTAAGCTAGGGAGCTTAAGCCAAAAAGGAATATTATACTAATATTTCTTAAAGCATAAAGTATGGACAATTATTTTATCCTAAGTTCCAAAGTTGGGGACAAGTGGGACAAAGTAGTTCCCATCTTGACAAGTGTCAAGTTGGCGACATGCATACATATTGTTTGGACTTAGTTAATTTTTTATCATTCTTTCTCCCATCAGGGAGTCATCCAGTAAATCATACAAGAGCATTCACAGACTCATTGAGCTATCTTTCGTACCTTCATGTCATTGTACCTGAACTTTTATCCATAGCCATACTTGTTTGTGTAGCTGGTTATCTTAGGAGTTGGACTGAAGAAGTGGGTTGTCAGGCCCATGGGATATTGAAGAGGCGGGTTGTCAGGACCGTGAGAAATTCCTCTTTGGGTGAGAGAATTGTTGGAAATTGATTTCCTGAAGGTGTTAAACTACAACTACAAGGCTCTGAAACTTCATGTCTGACCTGTTGCTGAAGCTCGAAAAGGAAGTAGGGAAGCCGAGGGACTATTGAGCAGAGAAGGGGAACACTTGTTGGGGTGGGAAAGGCATGTGAGGAATGAGGGACTATAGGCTATTAGTTTGAGTGGGTACCTATGACGGAGTCTTTTCTGTTGTCTATGAGCCAATAGCCTGGTTAGGAATCCCTTTACCCAGGTGGAGTTTAGTCCCAGCTCGGGGGCGACCCACTGCTGAGAGTGATGAGCAGTGTGGTCTAAGGTTGGGATGTTCGTGGAAGGTCTACACGTTGTTGGTGGCATTCTTACCAAGATAAGTGCCAATTGTGTGATAAATTTACATGTTGCATTATTATTTACGTGTTTAGTTTTATGGGTTTATCTTATGTGTGGTTTATAACTGTGTTTACATTTATGGGTATTTCTTGTATATGCTACATGTATATGTTTAGTGTTATTTCAGTATGAATCTGTGCATTTACAGAACGTATTTGTCTATTTACGTTTTATAAATAAATTTACGCAAGATTTTTGTGTGCATGTGTTTTAATTACATGCAGACAGAAAAATTTATGTGGCATAGCTCAATTGGATGTTGGGTATGTTACAGAATGTTCCATAGAGCGAAATAAAGTGTTTTATCTCGTGTATCATGGCCCGGCCTGGGTGGTCGGGGACGTTACAATATGGTATCAGAGCTTCAGTTTTCAACACTGAGCCTGGATGGGCTGAGCAAATTGATTTGAAGCGAAGTTTCATAGAGAATTTATTTCAAAGTGGCCAAATTCTGAGTTGCAGAATGTCCATGATAAATTTTAGAATTAACGACACAGAATTGGGAAAAGCCCCAATTTCTATTGTTAAATTCATGGGAAAATCGAGAAATTCGTCCAAGTGGTGAGATATTTCAAATTTAATATCTATTCTAGCAAATTCGGACCTAGAATGGGTCAAATTTGAAGTTACATTAAAGCAATGATAGATGGAGGGAGATTAGTAAATAAAATTCGCAATTCATGAATTGATTTTGGGTAAATTTGTTCCAGAAATGTCAACCCACAACAATTTGTTGTTCCAGATGTTGAACTAGTGTTATCGAGGTGAAATTGAACGAATTTCATAGTTGCAGAATGTATATGGTAAATTGGGGAAAAAGTTAATCCAAAATCCCCAATTTCTGTAACATAATTCGCGAGGAATTGATGCACATAAAAATGAATGTGCACAGGTAGGCGCACTAAAAATGCATGTTGCGCAGTAAAAAGCTTGTGATATGTAAAAATTGGGCACTGCGCGGAAAATTTTGGCGTGCAAATGTGCGCACTAAATTTTGGACACCAATTAGAAATATGTTGGTGTGCTCGAAGAGAGATCTCTAATGGTGTAAACCATTCATCAAACGGAGCTTTCATGAGAAAGTTACAACACAAACAATGGAGGGTAAATTTGAAGACCCAACTAACTTCAAAGAGCCATAACTTTCTGCTCTAGAATCAGATTGAGGCACAAGAGAAGTCAATGGAAATCTATTGAACCATATAAGATATTCCCAATGCTGAATTAAATTTTTGAGCATGTTAAAATTGTTAAATATGGAAAAGAAGGTACATGTAGCATTCCATACCAAAAACAAGAATTGACTTAGAACTTCAGCAGGCTGTAACTAGCAGCTCGGAACCCAGAAAAAAGTGAAACTTGGACAGAGTGTCCATAATATGTATATGAAGAAAACCAACTGAGATCCTATGAAAAATCCAATGCACTAGGTGAAAAATTGCATAATTACGAGCAGAGTTGCGCCAAGTTGAAAAATGAACAGAAACAATAATGGGCAAATTTATAATAAACGTAACTTTCTGCTCAAGACTCGGAATTGAGCATGGGAGAAGGCGTTGGAAAGTGAAATCTAAATATCCACCTATAAAATTTATCTAAGCATTCAATTTCTCAAAAAATCATAAGAAATAGTTCTGATATATTATTGAACCAGAATGGTTCATATTTTCATGAGATTGTTGAAACAGTTAACCTGACAAAGTTTTGTTGGTTGCAAGATTTTGCATAGTTATCAACAACTAGATCAGATCAAGATCATCACAGAGTCCATAATAATGGAAGAGGCACAAGGGAATTAAAGCCAGTAAGATGAAATCAAATGTATGGATATCCATTTGGGCATTGAAGAAACAAACTCCAATGGACATGGAGAAGGAAGGGATGAAAACATGAATATGGTAGAGACCATTAAAAATTTGTAGAAGGTTGTCCAAAGCCATAAAGCTGATAATGAAAGGATTATGAGAGACAAGGAATAGCAGGATGACTTCAACATGAAGTTAATGCAGAGCTTGAACATAATAGAAGGAAATTGGATAAGGAGAGTGGCTCAAGCAAATCAGGAAGTCATAAGTATCCTGATGAGAAAAGAAGAACCATAAGTGTTAGAAGACATCACCATCACTCCCCAAGGAATTCCAATACGAGGACACATAGAATCTCAAGTCCATCCCCTGTCAGGAAGCATAAGGGGTTTGGGGTGGATGAGCTACGAAGAGAAATGAACAAAATCAAACCTCCTACATTTGATGGTGAGCACAAGAAGGATGAGGATGTAGAAACATGGTTGTTGGGCATGAGAAAGTATTTTCAATTGCATAATTATTATTCTCATGCAGAATTTCCATCTATCAACTCAAGGGAAATTCATCCATGTGGTGGGATCATCTTGTGCAGGTGCAACACATTAAAGAGAAAAGTGTTACTTAGAGGGATTTCAAGAATTATTTTGAGAAGAAATACTTGACTAAGAGATACTATGACAAGAAGATGAAAGAGTTCTTTGAACTCAATCTTGGGAGTATGACAATAGATGAATATGAAAGAAGTTTTTTATAACTGTTGAAGTATGTTTCTTTCATTAAGGATGAGACAGTTAAGATTCAGAGATATTTGAGTGGACTGCCATCATTCATCAGTGAAAAAATATAGTATGATGATCCCAAGACATTGGAGGATACCATAAGGCGAGCTAAATTCCTATATGATCAGAAAAAATCAAGGCCAACTTTCCTAAAATATTGGGAAGACAAAAAGAAATTCAAGATGGATCAGAGGAAGAAGGGAGCTAAGCCACCATTCTTCAGAAATAATACTCAGGGACATCCAACTTCTAGAGAACCCAGAACGATTGAGATAGGGGGTTAAAGGCCAAGGCAACCACATATTCAATGTTGGGGTTGTAAAGGAGATCATATGTTTAGAGATTGTCCACACAAAGGTGAAAAAGTGAGGATTGTCCAAAATGTAAAGCAAGATGAAATAGTGGAGGACATGGGCAGAAATGTACCAAGGATATATGTAGCCCTGGACAACAAGAAAACAGAGTATCAGTCACATATGATTGAAGTGGAAGGTATGATCAACAACCAAACCATTGTTATTTTAATTGATTCAGAAGCTATTCATAGTTATATAGATCCTAATATGGTGGAAAGTTTTCATTTTCCAAGAATAAAGAATGGAAAATCTTGGTTGGTGAAGCTTCCTACCGGAGCCAAAAGAAAACTTAATGAAATGGTTAAGTCATGTCTTATGGACATGAATGGATTGAACACTAGGGAAGATTTGAACATCTTTCCTTTAGGTTCTTATGAATGCCTAATTGGGATGGATTGGTTGGATCATCATCATGCTATCCTAGACTGTCATAACAAGGCATTTACTTACTTGGATAAGGAAGGGAGTCTAAGGAAAGTGCAGGGAATTCCCAGGGTAGTAACCATTAGAGAAATTTCATCATTGCAGCTGAAGAAATGTTACAGGAAAGGTTGTCAAATATTTGCAGCATATATGGAAGAGACACCTAAAGACAAGGTACCAAATTTGGAAGATTATGCAATCCTGGAAGATTTTGAAGATGTGCTCAAGGAGGTACCAAGACTACCCCCAAAGGGAAATATTGATTCCTCTATTAATTTAATGCCTGGAGCAGCTCCAGTGTCAAAGACTCCTTACAGGATAAGTACACCAGAGCTGAAGGAGTTGCAAATGCAACTTGAAGAACTTCTGAAGAAGGGGTATATATGCTCAAGTGTGTCACCTTAGGGTGCCCCATTCTTGTTCATGAAGAAGAAAGATGGGACATTAATATTGTGCATTGATTTCAGATAGTTGAATAAAGTGACTGTAAAGAACAAGTATCCTCTTCCAAGGATTGATGACCTCTTTGATCAATTGAAGGATGCAAAGATATTTTCAAATATTGATATTAGGTCCAGTTACCATCAGGTAAGGATTAAAGAGGAAGATATCAACAAGACCGCCTTCAGGACAAGGTATGGTCATTATGAGTTCGCAGTGGTTCCATTTGGGTTGTCAAATGCCCCAATTGTTTTCATGTGCTTAATGAATGGTGTTTTCTGAGAATATTTAGTCAAGTTTGTCATTGTCTTTTTGGATGACAATCTTATATATTCTAAGTCATAGGAAGAGCATTGTTGGTACAGGGGTATACCTAGGGTTCAAATCTAACAGTGCACCAACAAGACTTAACTACTAGCCCTTTCAGCAACACCTGCGAAGAAAATGCAGTCTCACCCAAAGTAGCTATAAGGGGCTGTAGGACACATGTGTCTACAACCAAAGGAAATGCAAGTGGATCCAAGGAAAAAACACACTGCAACCTAGTTACTCTTACCAAGCATAAACCTACTTCGCACAATTATATTCCAAATCTAACATAATAATGCAATAACAAAATAACATAAGGTAAACGAACACAACATCAACCACAGAGACACAAAATATACATGGTTCACCCTCTCCCTGGGGCTACGTCCACAGAACTGTGTTTCTTGATATTATATGAAAGCATACAGTTCTATATGCGCTCTTAGCTTCCATATCTCTCTCTCTTTCTCTTATTCTCTCCCCTTCCTATGCACCCAGATGCAGGGTTGATCTTCGCACTCGGCTGAAGATCCTACAATACCAGAAGGCTCTCACACTCAACACTTCTCTTTCGCAAAATACACAATAGTATCCACAACAAGAATCACCCACAATAATCACGAACAACTAACTCTGAACGAACCCATTCCGGGTCCTTTAGACCTTTATTTATACATTACAATAAAAAACGTCTAGGTGTCTAAAACCCTAGATACCAAAACCTTAGGTGTCTAAAACCATAGGTCAACTTGACCATCTTTTTTCGGGCTTCACCAGCGTGTCTTTCCCTTCTTTCCCGCGAGGTGCTCCAAAGCATCCATTGGTGGATTTTTCCGCTTGCTAAGTTGTCCACGATCCATCTTTCTTGATTATCTATCTTCCTCGATCGTCTCATTCAACAACTCATTTTCCAATACTTCGCTCCTTCTTTTTTGCTTCTCTGATCACTTCAACCCAATCTTAGTTGATGTGTTTTCCGCGCAATTTGTACTTCACCTTTTCTTTTCCTTTTTCTTCGCTTTCTTTCTTAATCCATACCCAAGGGCTAACATACCCCCAACACTCACCTGTGACTCGTCCCAAGGCACTGTAGGTCTGAACTTTCTATTTTTCTTTGACTTCAGACTGCACAAAGCGGCCTGTGATTTATGCTTTATCCTTCCCCACCATGTGAAAATTGTCTTTTCTATGTCTGGTACCCAGTTTCAACTAGACCTGGTACCTAGACCCTTCTCCTTTTTCTTTTACTAAGAGTTGTGACACAACTGGTTGTCATAGTACAATTTCAACCAGCTCCCATTCACTAAAGCTTCCTTCCATTCTCCATTAAAAGTCTTCAATTTCTCAGCTCCTCCTTATGTAACATAGGCAACCTCATATGGCCCAAGCCAATGTGTCCTGAACTTCCCTAGATGCTTCATGAACTTGATGTCATATACCAATACCAGATCTCCTTGCTTAAAGGCTTTCTTCTTGATATATTTGTCGTGATAGGCCTTTTCTTGTTCCTTTTGTACCTGTTGCTAGAATCTTGCAATAAACGTGTATTCCTCTAGTTTGACCAACTACGCGAGCCTCTTTTGAACAATGTTAGTGTCATCCATATCTATAAAGGCTACAATTCTAAAGCTAGGAACCAAATATTCCATAGGTACAACTGCTTCAAGACTGTAAACCAACTTAAAGGGAGTCTGCATTGTCATCTTCTTGCAAGTAGTTCTATAGGCCCATAATATTGTTGGTACTCTCATATCCCAATCATCCATGTTCACAATACAAATCTTTGCCAACATTGTCTCCAAGATCTTATTGAAAGCTTCAACTATACCATTCGCTTGTGGATAGTATGGAGTGCTCCTCTGATGATGAACTGCAAATTCCTGAGTCAAGGCTTCAATGGTCTTATTAATAAAATGTGTGCCTTGATCGCTCATAAGGATCTTCGGGCATCTAAACCTAGTTATGATATCATCAAATATGAACCGCGCAGATTTAGTTGCACTACAGTCCTTGACTGCTCTTTCTTCTACCCATCTGGTCAAATACTTTGTCGCAGTGATTATATATCGAGCTCTTGTGCACTTTCCTGGTGGGTTGATAGGTCCTACAAAATCAATGGCCCATTTAAAAAATGCTTGTAAGGTTAGCTGGGGTGCTAAAGGAATCTCATCCCTTCTGGAAGGTTTCCCAACTCGTTGGCATACATCGCAGGCTTTGTAATATTCCTTCGTATCTTTCTATAAAGTAGGCCACCAGAGGCCAACTCTAAGAATCTTCTGTGATGTTTCTTTTCCTGCATAGTGTCCTCCCGTGATGCCTTCATGTGGTTCTTCCAGAATCAGTGGTCTTTCTACCTCTATAAAACATCTCCTTAGTATCTCATCAGGTCCCATCTTATATAGTTGTCCAGCTATAAGTGAAAAATATGCAGCATGAACTACCAGCTATTTTTTCTAAAGCACTGTATATTCGTGAGGTACCATTCCTGTTGACAAGAACTAAGATATCTCAGTGAAGTGATCATCCACCTTTCTGGTGGCCAGCAAATTTTCATCTGGTAGTGTATCCTCCAAACTAGTAGGTTCTTCTCCATGCTCTAATTTGGACAAGTGATCAGGTCCCTTGTTCATTCTCCCCAGCTTGACCACAATCTCAAAATCATATTCCTAGAATAGTAGTAGCCATATGCATATTCTTCTCCCCAACACTGGCTTGTTGACTAGGTATTTCAACGCAAAGTGATCAGTGAACATCTTGAAGTGTCCTCCCAACAAGTAGTGACGAAATTTCTGCAGCGCATACACCATGGCCAAACCTTCTCTTTCAGTTGTAGTGTAATTTAGCTCAGTTGTAGATAGCTTCCTGCTAGCAAAGGCTAACATATGATCAATATCTCTTGATCCTGGTTGTGCTAGCACTGCTCCTAATGCAATAGAGGATGCATTGACATGCACATGAAATTCCTTACTCTAATCTGGGAAAACCAGAATGGGCGCAGTGACCATTTTCTGTTTCAGTGTGTCGAAGCTCTGTTGGCATTCTTCTGTCCATTGAAATTGACAATCATTCTTCAAAAGATTCTCCATGGGTGTTGTAATCTGTGCATAGCCCTTAATGAACTTACTGTAGTATCTTGTATGTCCCAGGACAGTGTGTAGCTATCTAACTGAAGTAGGAGGGGGTAGATCAACAATAATAGAAATCTTAGATGGATCTACCAACAATCCTTGATTACACACAATATGGCCTAGCAACACTCCAAAGGGTGAAAAGAAGATGCACTTCTTCAGGTTCAGGAAAATCTGACATTGTCTGCACTTATCCAACATTAGTCTTAAACATTCAATATGATTTTGCAATAAGCTAAAAACAGTCCAATCATCAAAATATGATTCCAAGAATTTATGTAGAAACTCCTTGAATGCTTCGACCACCACCCTAGAAAAGATGGTTGGTGCATTCTTCAATCTAAAGGCATCACTTTGTACTGGTAGGAACCCCATTATGTTGCAAATGTGGTCTTATGGTGATCTTCCTTTGCAATCATAATCTAGTGATACCCTGAAAATCCATCGGTGAAGGATTAAACTTCCTATCCTCCCACATTATCTAACACTTTGTGAGTAAAGAGTGTAGGGAATGGATCATGTAAACATGCATCATTCAGTTTCCTCAAGTCTACACAGATTATGATCTCTCATGTTTTCTTATCTTGAACCACCATAGGTCTAATCCATTCTGACTCTTCAACAGGTTCTATGATTCCTTCTTCAAACATTCTATCTAGCTCAATATTGACTTTCTCCTTATATTTGGGATTCAATATGTAGGGTCTTTGCTTGACTGGCCTTGCATCTGGTTTCAATGGGATCTTCATCTCTCCCATGGGCCCTTTAATGCCCTTCATATCAGTGAAATTGGTTGGAAACAAGTCCCGATATTCATGCAATAATTATGTGATCTTCTCAATAGTGGCATCATCCCAATAATCTCCAACGTTCGCGAGCTTAGGTGCTTGCTCTGTTCCAATGTTAAATTTTTTTATTTTAATTGGTTGTCCAATAAAAGATAGTTCGATTGGGACCATTTGTTGGCAAAGGGGCAGACCCAGGGTTCAACTATAATAGCGCACCAACAAGCCTTAACTACTGGCCCTTTCGGCAACACCTGCAAAGTAGATGCAGTCTCACCCGAAGTAGTTATAGGGGGTTGCAAAACATAGGTGTCTACAACCAGAGGAAATGAAAGTGGATCCAAGGCAACAAAACATTGCAACCTAATTACTCTTACAAAGAATAAGCCTACTTCGCATAGTTATATTCTAAATCTAACATACTATTGCAATAACAGAATAACATAAGGTAAAAGAACACAACATCAACCACAGAGACACAAAATATATGTGGTTCACCCTCTCCCTAGGGCTATGTCCACAGAACTATGTTTCTTGATATTATATGAAATCATATAGTTTTATCTGCGGTCTTAGCTTGCATATCTCTCTCTCTTTCTCTTCTTCTCTCCCCTCCTTGCGCACCTAGCTGTAGGGTTGATCTTCGCACCCGACTGAAGATCCTACAATACTAGAAGGCTCTCAAACTTAGCACTTCTCTCTCGCACAATACACAATAGTATCCACAACAAGGATCACCCAAGATAATCACTTACAACTAACTATGAATGAACCTATCCCAGGTCCTTTAGACCTTTATTTATATATTACAATAATAAACGTCTAGGTTTCTAAAACCCTAGGTCAACTTAACCCGCTTTTTCCGGGCTTCGCCAGCCTATCTTTCCCTTCTTTCCCAAGAGGTGCTCCAAAGCATCCATTGGTATATTTTTTCGCTTGCTAAGTTGTCCACGATCCATCTTTCTTGCTTATCTTTCTTCCTCGATCTTCTTGTCCAATGACTCGTTTTCCCTTACTTCGCTCCTTCTTTTTTACTTCTCTGATCACTTCGACCCAATCTCAGTCGATGTGTTTTCCGCGCAGTTTGTACTTCACCTTTTCTTTTCCTTTTTCTTCTCTTTCTTTCCTAATCCATACCCAAGGGCCAAAAAGCATGAACATCATTTGAGAATGGTGTTGCAAGTATTAAGGGAGCATCAGTTGTATGCCAAATTAAGCAAGTGTTCATTTTATCAAAAACAAATTCATTATTTGGGACATATCATTTCAAAAGATGGGATAGCAGTGGATCCGGAGAAGATAGAAGCCATTAGAGAATGGTCAATGCCAAAGAATGTGACAGAGGTGAGATCATTCATGGGTCTTGTAGACTACTATAGAAGATTTATTGAAGGATTCTCAAAGATTTCACACACAATCACTTCCTTACAAAAGAAGGGTGTGAAGTTTCAATGGACATTGGATTGTGAAAAGAGTTTCCAACACTTGAAACAATTATTAACAAGTGCTTCAATACTAAGGATTGCAGACCCAAATGAAGACTTTATTGTATGCATAGATGCATGTAAAGAAGGACTTGGTGGAGTCCTCGGTCAAAATGGATTTGTTATATGTTATGAATCAAGGAAGTTGAAGGAGCATGAAAGACACTATGTCAATCATGATTTGGAGTTGGCATCCATAGTGCATGCCCTGAGGAAATGGGGACACTACCTCATGGGAAAAAGGTTTGAGATGAGAACAGACCATAATGGTCTGAAATATTTATTTGATCATCCGACTCTAAATGCTAGGAAAAGTATATGGTTAGAGTTTCTAAGTGAATATGACTTTGATATAAAGAATATCAAGGGAAAAAAGAACAAAGTGGTTGATGCACTCAGCAGAAGAGTGCATGAATTGCATGTTATATCCATTATCATGTACCAATCATATTTTCAATACAAGGAATTAGTGGCAAACTTACAACAACGTAAATTGCAGCAGAAAATTGAAGAATACAATCTAGATAATGATGAAATTCTCATGTACAGGGGCAGAATTTTTGTACCAAATTCCCAAGAATTGAAAAATCTTATATTGATAGAAATGCATAATGTACCTTATGTTGGACACCCAGGATATCATAAAACTATTGCAAGTGTCAAAAGCTAATATTATTGGTCAAGCATGAAGAAAGAAGTTGCAGATTTTATTACCAAATGTTTGGAATGTCAAAAGGTAAAGGTTGAGCATAGACACCCAGCTGGTTTGCTACAACCATTACCCATTCCTAAGTGGAAATGGGAAGTTGTAACAATGGATTTCATCACCAAACTTCCCAGAACAAACAAGAAACATAATTCTATCATGATAGTGGTGGATAAGCTTACTAAAGCTACCCATTTTATTCCAGTTAAGCTCACTCATAAGGCAGTCAACATTGTTGATGTTTATATGAAATAAATTGCTCTATTACATGGCATACTCAAGAACATTGTGTCTAATAGAGATCCAAAATTTACCTCGAAATTTTCAAATGGATTATTTAATGGATTTGGAACCAATTTGAATTTTAGTACAACTTATCATCCAAAATCAGATGGACAAACATAGAGGGTGAATCGAGTGATTGAGGATATGTTGAGGATGTATGTGATGAATAAACCATCAAAATGGGAAGACTACCTACACTTGGTAGAGTTTTCTTATAACAATGGGTACCAAGCATCTCTAAAGATGAGCCCATTTGAGGAACTTTATGGAAGAAAGTGCAACACACCGGTAAGCTAGGATAACCCAACAGATAGAGAAGTGCTTGGACCAGATTTACTCAGGGAAATGGAGGAGCAAATGTTGAAAATAAAACAAAATTTAAAGATTTCCCAAGACAGGAATAAAATCTATAATGATAAAGGCAGAACACACAGGGAATTTTAAGTTGGGGACCATGTATTCTTGAAAGTGAAAGCCAACAGAAGTTCCTTGAAGTTGGGAAATTGTTCAAAGTTGGTAGCTCACTATTGTGGGCCCTTTGAAATCCTAGAGAGGATTGGTCCAATAGCTTATATGATTGCATTGCCTACATCTATGTATGTTCATAATGTATTCCATGTATCATTGCTAAAGAAATATATACCTTATGCTAATCATGTAATTGATTAGAATGTGATTCAGGTGAAGCAAGAAGGCGCTTTTCAAGTGCATCCGGTACACATTTTGGATCAGAAAATCAAACAACTCCGAAATCAATCCATAGGGCTTGCAAAGGTTCAATGGACCTGGTACGGTCCTGAGGACGCTACTTGGGAGCATGAGGATGCAATGTGGGCATAATACCCGCATCTTTTTAATGATTTTTGAAATTTTGTTGTGTATGAATACATAATGCACTAAGGATAGTGCATAAATAAGGGGAGGGGATTGTAATATCCCTAGGCCAAACCCAATTGTAATGTAAATGAAAATGTACTTAAGTTGGTGAGTTGTTTGATATCATTTTTGTATGCACCTTTCATGGCATAGTGCGTGCATTCATGGCATAGTGCGTGCATGTACTGTGCAATAAAATGAGGAAGTGTGCACATTCCAAGATACCACATGCAACAACTTAAGTGCATGCGATTTTAAGGCCAGGGAGCCTTTGTATATATGTTGTGTTTTATAGGCTGGTGAGCTAGTTTTGTGATTATTAGGCCAGAGAGCCTAGATGTTAAAAGCCAGTGAGCCTATTTTTGTATATATCTCCTAATTAATATAAAATACATCATTGCGCATAGACCAACCACGATAAAAGAGTATGGGGGACTAAAATCCACTAGTTAGGGAAAGGGTGGGGGCTAAAAGTTAAGAAAAGGGGATAAGCTAGGGAGCTTAAGCCAAAAAGTAATAGTATATTAATATTTCTTAAAGCATAAAGTATGAATAATTATTTTATCCTAAGTTCCAAAGTTGGGGACAAGTGGGCCAAAGTAGCTCCCAGCATGACAAGTGTCAAGTTGGGGAAATGCATACATATTGTTTGGACTTAGTTCATTTTCAATCATTCTTCCTCCCATCAGGGAGTCATCCAGTCAATTATCCAGGAGCATTCACACACTCATTGAGCTATCTTTTGTACCTTCATGTCATTGTACCTGAACCTGTATCCATAGCCATACTTGTTTGTGTAGCTGATTATCTTAGGACCTGGACTGAAGAAGAAGGTTGTCAGGTCCATGGGATATTGAAGAGGTGGGTTTTCAAGCCCGTGAGAAATTCCTCTCTGGTGAGAGAATTCTTGGGAATTGATTTCATGAAGTTGCTAAATTGCAGCTACATGGCTCTGAGACTTCTTGTCCGGCCTATTGCTGAAGCCCGAAAAGGAAGTGGGGAAGTCGAAGGACTATTGAGTAGAGAACGGGCACACTTCCTGGGGTAGGACACGCATGTGGGGAATGAGGGATTGTAGGCTGTTAGTTTGATTGGGTACCTGTGATAGAGTATTTCATGTTGTCTATGAGCCATTAGCTTGGTTAGGAATCCCTTTACCCGGGTGGAGTTTAGTCCCAGCTCGGGGGTGACCCACTGCTGAGAGTGATGAGCAGTGTGGTCTAAGGCTGGGAAGTTCGTGGAAGGTCTGCATGCAATTGGTGACATTCTTACTAAGATAAGTGCCAATTGTGTAATAAATTTACATGTTGCATTATTATTTACGTGTTTAGTTTGATGGGTTTATCTTGTGTGTGGTTTATAACTGTGTTTACATTTATGGGTATTTCTTATATATGTTGCATGTATATGTTTATTGTTATTTCAGTATGAATATGTGCATTTACAGAATGTATTTGTCTGTTTACGTTTTATAAATAAATTTCTGCAATATTTTTGTGTGCATATATTTTAATTGCAAGCAGACAGAAAAATTTATGTGGCATAGCTCAGTTGGATGTTGCGTATGTTACAGTATGTTCCACAGAGAGAAAGAAAACATTTTCTCTCATGTATCGTGGCCTAGCCTGGGTGGTCGAGGACGTTACATTATCTGGCCTTCACCTAAGTGCAGAGAAGTCCTTTCCTAAGAGAGGTCAGGTGGATTTGGGAAGGGGCTCTAGCTATCCTCGCTCACAGGGTAAGGTGAGGAAGGTTATAGGAACTTCCGGTGGTAGGCATGGATAGTGGAAGGATAACAAGGTAAAAAAAAGGATGGTGTTGGAGTCGACCATCGATCTTGAGGAGACCTGTAGGTTATCATTGTACAGGCTGGTAGGCAATTTATCTAACTGTAACTTGTACAAGGTTTCTCTCCCAGATTGGGTCGAGCAAAGTTGGTCACCTCTGTTAGGTTACGCGCCAGAGGTGTTATTTCTAACCAAAGGTTGGTTCGGATTTATCTTCAAGTCATCGGATGACTTGACACAGTTGTTGGATAAACGTTAGGTGATTGAAGGCAATAGCCTGATGTTGAAACGTTGGCGTGTATCTTTGGACCATGCGACAAAGTACTTCCAGCTTTGCCATTTATGGGTTTTATTACCCGGTTTACCACTTCAACTCTAGAATGAGGGGGTCTTGAAGGCAATTGACAACGAACTGGGAATTTTTATTATGGTGGGTGATAAGACTCTATCGACCCCTTCTAGAAAGGTAGGGAAAATTCTTGTTGAAATTGATATCTATTGTGGGCTTCCAGAGACTTTAGAAATCGAATAGAGGGGTCGGATTGTACTTCAGTGACCTTGGTATTCCTTTCAGGTGCAACCTCTGTAGAAGTATGGGACACTTGCAGAGAGACTGTAGTGGTTGTGTGGAGAAAGAGGTGTTGAAAGAGTCCTTTTGTGGAGAGAGCCTCGAGAACCCTTTCCAGAGGGAGATTATTTTGAGCCAAGAGCACTTCATTACTCACTGGAGGATTTAAGCCAGGCTGAGCAGTTGGGAACACTTTCGAGTAAGTTAAAATTCTATTGTCCTACTCTTTTTTCATATCCTCGTGGGAACGAGATACACTGGATGCCTCAAGATGGTTGGGAAGTTATACATCCAAGGTTGCATGTCCCTCTGTGTCAGATAGGGAGTGTGCAGGTCCACCATTAGTGTGCCAGAATCTGTCGGGGGATAGGGTTACACAATCGTTTGTAATTCCCAGGTAGATGCCTTTAGGGACAGTGAGAGTTTGGTAAAAGATTTTGTTAAGGAAGGTCGTGATGGCCTTACCATTAGTCCTGGTGGTCTGGAATAGTTGGACGAACCCAACCTATTGTCTATGACTATGTCTGGTGAATCCAAACATCAACCAAGATATAGGGAACCAGATGAGGGTGACTCATCCCTCAGTGTCGTTCTGGATTCTCTGGTTCCTTTTTTTCGAGAAAATAAATCTCCTACTCCTTTACCTGTCTTCCATGGAAGTTCAGTTTATGGAAAAAAAAGGTGTGGTGGGGAGGCCAGTACATCAAATTTGTGCTAAGAGGGGACAGGGAAAGAGTATGCATGGTTGAGAGGCTTGGGTATTGAATACTCTTCAGTTAAGACCAGGAGTGCTTGGAAAAAAGAGGAGGTTGTGACCTCCATGCTGTCGGTTGTAATTTCTCCTACCACTGAATGTGGGGCACTTAGAGATATGAAAGCCCTGACAAGGGTGAAATAATGATTCTTCTCTCCCTAAATATTGGATGGGTTAGGGGCACCCTGAAAGCGGCCTCTGTGGGTAGAATGTTAGATAGAACTCACCTGGATATATTGTTCTTACAAGAAACTATGGTCCAGGAACAGAAGGCAAGAGATTTTATGAATAGTTTATGACCATCCTCGTTATCATGTGCGGTTAACTCGGCTGCAAATTCAGGTGGTGTTTTGGTTACATAAGATCCAAACAAACTTGACCTGGTACCTTACCTTTCCTATGGTGGTATTTTGTTGACAGTATTGTGTATTGAAAGAAAAAGGGAGATCACTCTTCTAAATATTTATGGTTTGTTCTCGGAGAGGAAAAGGCTTTGGAACAAAGTGGAAGAGTGTGGTCTTTTATCACATAAAAATCTGGTTATTGCTGGTGACTTGAACTTTACATTATCGACGGGTGAGGTCTGGAGGGATCGGCCCAAGTCGGTCTCTTGGCGGATTTTTTCAGATTATTTTTACAATCAAACAGGTTAGTTGATATTAAGCCGGACAAGATTGTCCATACCTAGCGAAATGGGAGGACAGTTGTTGACTCCATCTCCAAGAGGCTGGATCAAGTAATGTTATTTGAAGATCTTTTAGCAAGTGTGGGCCTCTACAAGTCCTGGGTGGATTACCCTTTCGTCTTGGATCATGCACCTGTGTTATTACAACTGGAGATTACACCACTCTTTAAGGCATATCCTTTCAAATTCAACTCTCAATGGCTGAGTGAAAAAGAGTTTAATTGTATTGTTCATTATGTCTGGAACGATCAGAAATTTTCAAAAGAAGAAGGGAAACAATGAAGGATAGTTTGGAAATTAAAATAATTAAAGGCCCAAACAAAAATATGGGTAAAGAAAAATAAACACTGGGAATTAATCCTTCTTGAGAATCTAGAGGATGAAATTGAAGCTACTCTTTAGAAAATTACGGGAGGCAAGCAGTCACTGGTGGAGGAAAGGCACCTTAATAGCCTAAAACAAGAAAGAAACAAGTACCTGAAGGTAGAAGAGGAACTCCGGAGACAGCATAGCAGGGCAATTTGGATTCACAGTGGCGACCAAAACACAAAGTTTTTCCACCAATTTTCTAGTTACAGAAGAAACCGAAAACATGTATGGAAGATTAAGGATGACACTGGGCAGACACATTCCGATCAGGTGGAATTAAAAGCATAGGATTCAAATTACTTCAAAAAGTTCTTCAAGGCATAGGATCAATCCTCTGCAAATGAACAGGTCAGAGTTACGGGCCTTTTCTCACGATTGGTTAATGAGGAGGAAGTCAGAGTTCTGAAAAGCCCATGCAACCTGGGTGAATTAAAGGAGGTTTTAAAATTATTCAAAAAAGAGAAAATCCCAGGGCCTGATGGTTGTACTGTCGATTTTTTTATTCATTTCTATGATCTAGTAGGGGGCGATCTATTGGAGATTGTAGAGGAATCAATATCAAGAGGTGTTATAGTTGGTGGCCTAAACTCAACTTTATTGGCCCTTATACCAAAATTTAATAAGCCAACTACTTTTGGAGATTTCAGGCCAATTTCCTTATGCAACCTATGTTATAAGTTACTCTCCAAAATTATTGATAATAGGATCAAACCTTTTCTCTCCCTGTCATTGTCTGAAGAGCAATTGGGCTTCTTAAAAGGCAGACAAATTCAAGATGTTGTAGGAACAACACAGGAATGCCCCCATAGCATTAAATTAAAAAAATTGAAGTCCCTAGTACTTAAGTTGGATCTGAAGAAAGCATACGATTGCATAAATTGGGACTTTCTAAGACTTATATTAATACAAGATGGTTTTGGCATTCTGACGACCAAATGGATTATGAGTTGTGTTTGTTCCTCGTATTTTGCAATTTTACTAAATGGGGAGGCTACGAATTTTTTCAAAAGTTGCAAAGGTTTGGGCCAAGGGTGCCCTTTATCCCCTTTGATTTTTATTTTGGTTATGGAGGGTCTTAGTTTGCTTCTAAAGGAAATCAAATAGGATGGGAAGCTAATGGGAGTGAAGGTGTCCAGAATTATAAAAATACTTCACTTATTTTTTGTGGATGACGTCTTAATTATGACTAGGGCTACTCCGCAAGAATGGATGGAAGTTGATCGACACATTAAAAATTTATGTAAAGTGTCAGGTTTACAGGTGAATGCGTCAAAAACCACAGTTCTGCATGTTGGGTTACTAGAGGTGGATTTAAATCCTTTGAAGAACTTGCTCCCGTATAAATTTGCAGAACTATCAGTAGGGTTCAATTATCTTGGTTATTTTCTTAACACAGGCCTGCACAAAGTGGAAAACTGGAGTTGGTTACTTACCAAAGTAGAAAAAAGTGTCAGAAAATATTTCTGGTCGATTAAGAAAAGGGGCTAAATTTTAGCCTCTTTTATCGTGGTCGATTTGCACGCATCAATGTATTTTATATTAATTATGAGATATATACAAAAATAGGCTCACTGGCCTTTAATATCTAGGCTCTTCGGCCTATTAATCACAAAAACGGCTCACCAGCTTGTAAAATACAACATATATACAAAGGCTCCCTGACCTCAAAATCGCGTGCACTTAAGTTGTTGCGCGCGGTATCTTGGAATGTGCACAATACCTCATTTTACTGCGCAATACATGCGTGCACATGCCATGAAAGGTGCATACAAAAATGATATCAAACAACTCACCAGCTTAAGTACATTTTCATTTACATTACAATTGGGTTCGACCTAGGGATATTACATATAAACCAGGTAAAAACCCAATAGTTGTAGGAGAAATGCCTTCTATCCCTCTTCTGGGTGAATAGGGTTGTTAGTTCCGACAAGTTAAAGAGAAAGAAACATTACACTATTATATATATGTTATGTGAAGTAGGGTTATAATTAATTAAAATCCTTTTATTAACGGGTTGATAAAGTGTAAAAAAATTAATTCATAAAGACATATAAAGGAGTTATTGGGAAGTTTTATATTCAAGGTTGAAAAAGTGTGAAGGGTATTATATAAGCCATTGATAAAATATATATATATATATATATATATATATATATATATATAGTCCTTTTCCAAGATAATTAAAAGGTCCATTAAATTATAAAAAGTATTAAAGGGAATTATACAAGGTGAAAAGTAAGAACAATGAAGGAAGATACAAGTTCAAAATTAAAGGTATAATTTATCGTAAAATTATTGACAAAATCAAATGGATCTTAATAACAAGCGAAAAGGAAGATTTACTTATGAAGGTTGTCCAACTTTATGTTACAGGTTTTCAACATTAAAATGGTGTATTCAAGGAAGAGAGGTTAACATCATTATCAACTTGGACCATAATGCAAATTACATGAATATTGACTTGGAAAATCAATTATTAATTCCAGAGTCGAATATAATTGGAAAGGTAGATTATTTTCGAATTAAGGAGTTGCAAGTGACGATTGATGAATATGAGTATATATATCAATTCTATGTTACAACTATGTATAAAGAATAAATTGACATCATCATCGGGATACTCTGGTTTAAAAATCTAGGTATCTTCATCTTAAACATGGAGAAAAACTTTGTGACATTTCCCCATAAAAAGAAGATGATGACATTTCAGGACACTACTATGAGGTCAAAATCAATAATACCTTCATCAAAAGACTTTAAAGATATCTTGAAGGTGATCCTTCAAGAAAAAAAAAGTCAATATCAAGGATGCAAAAAGAATTTGACGAAGTTATCAAGGATAAAACGAATAAATTTCTCGTTTTAAAGACCAAAGTAAAAAACTACTTACACAGATCAAGAAGTTAAAGGATAAGAAACGATGTGTTCAGAAGTTGGAACAAGAGAATCAAGATCTCGAAAAGAATATATCAGAAAAAAAATGAAGAAAATTCTCGTTTGAAGAACCTTAATTAACGATTGCTAGAACAAATTAGATACTTGAAAGAAGAAAAAATTGAAAATCCAGACATTAAATATATTGAAAAAGCAGATAATCATGCAAAGACATTGCGAGCCAAAACAAATATGTAACCCTCTCCATAAATACGCTTTGAGGACAAAGCATTTCTAAATGGGAAGACTATGTAACAGACATAAATATATATAATATATAAATATAAATAATAATGAATAACTATTAATTAACAATTAAATTACTAATGAAGAGACACCTCATATAAAAGGTCATGTCTATTATGAAAGGACACCCCTACGTGGGTATATATACAACCCTGATTGTCATTGTAAGGAATAATCTCATTCTTATACATTTTACTCAATATAATATTATTTCATCCTAAATTGATTACCTTATTCTATCCTACTTAAATTTGATATTCTTATAATTGTCAAACAAGTTTGTTTGTCACAGGAGGGGATACATATTTTCCAATAGGTTAAAAAGTTATATGAGATTTAAGCAACATAACTTATAGATAATGTTAATAGGTGTATAATACATGGCAAATGCATGTAATAATGTCAACAAGTTGTATGGCTAGATTTCATATATGATTTTGGTGTCATGACACAAGATGCTCACAAGACAATGTCACTTATCAACATGTAATGTATAGTCAAGTACTATATTTCTTACAACTTTAACATTGTGCTTGACAATATTACTATCTAAATAGAGAGACTTAAGGATATAAAGCTACAATCTTAGTCACCCTTAGACTAAAGTGGTTTCACTTTTATGTATATATTTAAAGTCATAACTTTTTTTTTCCAGGTTACAAAGCCAAAAGAGGTTTATTTATACAAAAATTAACAGGTTGCTGGTAGACAGGAACTGGCAACTGCCTGTTAAAAGTAAGATTCCTTCAAGTGAATGGGGAAACTATGGACTACAACTATTATCTCGTCCCTCTGAGGCTTGGCCATACGGGGACCCATACCGACTTTTACAGAAATTAACCATGAGACCAGAAGAGGTTTATTTATACAAAAATTAACAGGTTGTCGATAGACAAGAACTGGCAATTGCCTGTTAAAAGTAAGATTCCTTCAAGTGGATGGGGCATCTGTGGACTACAATTGTTATCTCGTCCCTCTGAGGCTCGGCCATATGGGGACCCTTACCGACTTTTATGAAATGACTCGACATAAAGAAAATCTTCAAAGGAAATCTTCCTAGTACAAAGTGGAGTTCTGCTGGAACCCACGGAACAGACGGGACAACATTGTTGGCCCATTAGACATGAAAGGAATCAAAACATAATTATCACAATTCATGGCCTAGATGGCCCATCATGCTTCCATCATATTATTGATATTGTGCTCATCAATTGAATCAAATGAGTCACTGCTGTCATAATTGTAGTGACTGCTAGGAGGAGACCCGTGAATGTCAGAAAAAGGTGGCAGACCGCTGAAACATTTGTAGAATGGAGATCCTTGCATTGCTGGAATAAGCTTGTCGTCTGGAACACACAAATCTCCATAAAATTCACTGGTGACCTTGTAGGTTTGAGGATGTGGAGGTTCAAACCTTTCATAAATTAGCTCACTTCCTTGAAATGATAGGTTAAATACAAACCATGCTTCATAGTGAGCTACTTCTTCAATCTCTGCCTTAAACCAGTGTTTGAATGCATCTTTACTACTACCAAAGAACAAAATATCTCTAGGATAGTAGGTCCAGAATAGAAGATATAGCCATCCTGACCACCATAGATGAGATTTTTTGAAAGTAGAACATTCAAAGAGTATCCAGCATGAACCATCATACTTTGTCTGCAACATTATTGTACAATAGTCTTCATACGAAATGCAGGGGGTATAAAGATAAATGTAGATTTGTCCTTGCATAGGTCCTCCTGGAATTATTCCTCTAGCAACATTGTGGCTGGGTCTGAAATAGCTAGTATAAGAAGTAAAGTGGTTGTATCACTGTACCCACTTATTAAGGATGTCTTTACATGCAGGGATGGATTTTATACAACAGGTTAGACATTCAAAGCAATAAAAATATTTACAGTCTTTACAAACTAGGATCCATTTGAATCTTGGGGGAGCATTCATTGCTCTCAAGGAGGATGAATCCATTTAATTGTCTGATCTTTTATATGAGAAACTTCTCTGGTGAGTAGATCAGCAATACAATTATCTTTTCCTGGCTTGTATTGTATGTCAAAATCAAAACCATCAAGCCATAGACTCCATCTCAAGACTCTGTTGTTTCCCTGTTCCAAAAGACATTGATTAGTCAACATACCTTTCATATGCTTTAAATCAGTTCTAACGATGAAATGAACAGGTTTTAGAAACAATCTAAACTTCTTGATCCCATTTTTTACTGCAAGAATTTCCTTATGGGATGAGGGATATTTGGATTTTGTATCCGTAAAACAACCAGAAGCATATATACACACTTCTTCCAGCTTAGGTCCATTCTTTTGTAGCAATACTGTTGCCCAAGTGTTGTTAGAGGCATCAGTTTCAAGAATAACCTGTAGTGACATATCTGGAAGATGTAATCTTGGCAAATTTTGTATCTTCTGTTTGATTATTTGAACAACCATTGTCATTTTTTGGTTCCAAGGCATCACCTTACTCAGACGTTTTTGTAATATCCTCACATCTTTGGCTTGGTTCTCATAAAACTGTCTGATGTAGTTTAAACAACCCAGAAATCTTTGTAGCTGCTTCTGATCCAAAATCTCATCTGGAAACTCAGATAGCTTTTTAAGCACATGGTCTTGGAGTTCAACTGCTCCTTTGGACAGGATCAAACCTAAGTACTCAATCTTAGTCCGAGCCCAACATAGCTTAGACTTACTTAGAACCAGTCCATGACGAAACAAGAGATTATATACAGTTTTTAAATGTTGTACATGTGATTTGCTATCAACTGAACAAACAAGAAGATCGTCAATATATACAATAACAAATGACAAATGTTTAAAAATGTCGTCCATCCTCTTTTGGAATTCTGAATGAGCATTCTTCAGTCCAAATGGCATTACTCTCCACTGATACTGACCATTAGGTACTACAAAAGTTGTCTTGTAACTATCCTTAGGAACAATTCCAATTTGCCAGAAACCACTCTTCAGATCAAACTTACTGAAGACATTACATTTTCCAATCTTTGAAAATAACAACCCTTTAGATGGCAGAGGAAACCTGATAGGGAGCAAAGCTTCATTCAAAGCTTTATAGTTAATAACCATTCTTGGTTTTCCTCATTTTTGTTCACTGTGCTTGTTAACATAGAAAGAAGGACAAGCCCAAGGGCTCCTACTGGTTTCTATCAACTTTCTTTCCAAGAGTTCTGATATCTCCTTTTGGCAATATTCACATTCCGAGGGAGACATATGATTGGTTGAAGCCTTTTGAGGCTTAGGAATGTAATATTCTTTGTAAGGTAGACTGACAAAGTATTGTTCTCTTGTCCAGAAGGCATTAGGATGTTCAAAAGTGCAATCTTTCTCTATTTTATCTTTTACATCCTTAATCATTTCTATTCCATGTTTTTCAGCATGATTAACAATCTTCTAGATACAAACTAAATTCTCAGCAGATTTTTCAATGTCTAGGAGAGTTTGTTTAACTTCAATCCTTGTCTCATAAGAGGATTCGCTGGGGACTTTTGTGGATTTTCCTAGAACTGTAATCTGTACAAAATCAGTACCTATAACAAATGGTAAGAATCTATTTACAAAGTCTTGACCTAATATCTGCTCCTGTATCATAGCAATAGAGATTAACTGCTACTTTGGCTCTTTGTATCATGATTGGAAAGTCTAGGGCAAAAGACTGGATCTTAATCTTAGTCTTGTTGACTGCCCTGAAGGCAACGTTGATGGGTTGCCAATAGTAGGAGGGTATAGCTCCATGCTTAGCCCAAGAATTCATAGCTCCAGTGTCTAGCTGGGCATCCAAAGTATATGTCAGATATCTTGAAACTTTTATGTCTACAAAAATTACCAGTCTATCTTCTAATCCATTTATTTGCTTGAATTCATTGGATTCAATTTCTGCATCATGATTGAACATTTCTCTTTCCCATTTTTCATCTCTTTTAGTTCTGAGAAAGTTCAATTCTTCTTTTTCCATCTTCAAGCTCTTCCATAATTCTAATATTAATACTTCTTTTTCTTTTATAGATCCTTCTAGATCATGTATGGTTTTATCTAGAGAATCTTCTTCTTGATCTTCTTCTTCTCTTATTTCTTTCATGTGTTTGAAAGATCTGCCTTGGATTTCTTTTTTGCTAGCTTTTGGCTGTGGTGGTGCGAACTCGAACTCTAAGTCTTTTGGAGTGTAGTTCTGTATATTCACCACGCTTGGCTGCTGGATTTTACCAATTTGAGCAGTGAGAAGAGAGAGTTGTGCATTGTAACGTTTGGAGAGCTGAAATTTTCCTGGAGTTAATAAGGACAATTTATGTTCAAGTGTTGACCTCTGTTGAAGGAAAGAAGGGGGGTCAGATGTGGGAGACATCATCTTAATATCAAGAAAAAACAAATTTTCAGTAATTTGTGATGCACCAGAATCACTTTGGGAACTAGGAGAGGAAGGAATAGACTCAACATCTTCAGTGAGTGAAAGGTATTCACCATTTGGACGGTCAAAAACCATTTTCCATTCAGCAGGATCATAACCTGTTTGAAATAGATCCATGATCTTGGATTGGAATTTAGTTTTTGTCCGCAGAGGACACTGAGAAGCCCAGTGGCCAGGCTTATGACAGATAAAGCAAGTTATTGCTTTAGCTTTGGAATTTTGAGGCCGGTGCTTGAAATAGGCTTTTCGAGGCTGGGGATTGCTTTTAGGAAAGTGTCTGGGAATCGTTTTCTTAAAAGATCTATTCTTTGCTTTACATTTAAAGCAACCACAATCCTTTTTGCATGAGTCTTTTTTATGTTTCTTTTGCTGACAGCCAAAATGATAAGTCTCAACAAATGTGTCACATATACTGGTGTCAAACCCTAATTGCTTTTTAACAGACTTATTTGCTTGTCGTCTGAGGCATTCCTTTTGTAGGGCTGTGACAATATGTTCATGCAATCCTGCTAGAGATAGTTCTTCTAAACCAATTTCTAAAGTTTCAAGACGTTCTCTAACAAGATTAGGTATTTTCCCAGGCATCGCTGACATATATTTCCTCAGATAGGCAACATTGTCTGGGTCAAGAACTTTATACAAAGATTCTGCATGGTGCACAAGAATTATGGTAATTGAGAAACATGACAAAGACGCTAATTCATAAACAAATCTGCATAATGATCAAAGTCTATTTTTGAGCTACCATAGAATTCGTGCACAACTGCCTTAATAAGCTCTTCAATGGGATTATCATGATTCATAATTCTAAGCTTATCTTTCTCATTAACTTTGTCCCACCAGAGTCCTAAATTACCAGTAAATCCCCAAGTTAGCCCGAGAGCTAACTCATTCCAAGCAACTCGATTTCTAAAAATCATTTTCTGGGTTTTAGCCCATGCTTGCCATTTTTGGAAGATCAACATCATCTCATTGCGAGATCTGCAATTGATGTTTGTCACAGGTGTTGATTCTATGTTTTCTCTACTGAATGAGGCATGCTCATTAGAGTTGGCTGGATCAAATGGGACCTTTTTACTGGAACCATATTTTGCGTTGCACCATTTTTCCCAAGCAGATTGGAATGGATTTCCACCTGCATCGTCATCTGTTGAACGAGGTGCATTGGTGTTCGAGCTTTCAACTTCTTCCATCCCTTTAATAAACAGAATTGGAGGGATAACTGTTTGTTGGGTAGAATGGATTTCTTCTTCTAATGAAGATGATTGGGTTTTGACTAACTCTAGCTTTTCAGTGGCTAATAGAAGAACTTGTACAATTCTGGCCAGGGTTGGATTTGGAAGTTCTATAGCTAGTTGTTTGAGAGTCAAATGTTTTTGTTCTTCTTTTGAAGAAGAAGGAGCACCAAACCATTTATAAGAAGCTTGTTTTTCTAGCTCTGAATATCTAATAGGAGAAGAGGGTTCATTCTCCTTTTCAAAGGAATCTTTCAGACTTTCCACTGCTGTCTGAATTGTTTCTAGTTTTTCTAAAATCTGTACAAGACGGGACTTAAGAGTCTCTTGATTGTTTTCTAAATTATCTATTTCAGCATGTAGACCATTCATATGTATTTTGGTCTGTACAATGTCTTGAGCCATATCATCAATATTTTGTGCCAGACAAACAGATTGATAGTTTACATAATTTTGTAGTCTCACAATGTCTTGTGATTTCTCAGCATCTGCTTTTTTGTATTGAATGAAATCTAAGTCTGCTACTAGATTGTTTTTAAACGAGGGAGTATGATTCCTTGGTCCTAGACACCTTTGAGGTAAAGTCGCAGATTTATCTTTGTCACCTCTAGGTAGTGGGTTGTTCATCATTTTAATGAGAGGGACTGCAACATCCTGGCATTTTGGACAATCAGAATGTTGTCCATTATGTTCAATTTTGGACTGGAATGTTCTGAAATTCTTGGGGGCAAATGGAACATGAGTTATCTTTGGCTCATCAGATAATCTAGAAGATCTTTCTTGGGAAGGGATTTTCTTTTGACAAAAATAACAATTCTGAGATCCCTTTTGATGAAATAAAAGATGATTGTCTAAAGCAGATCTATTGGGTCCAGGTTTATATACAGGGTTCTTTGAGAAAGAGGTCTGAGGGGATAAAGAATGTGCAGAGGAGGAAGACGTTCAAGGAAAGGAATCAGAGGTGCTTGCTGATAAGGAAGACATCTGTCTTTCGAGATCTGAAGTTCTAGTACTCTGAGATCTTCCTATTCTTAACACTTTATTCCCTGCATCATTTTGCTCAATCATCAGTTGTTGGGCTATTGCTGGTGAAATTCTAAATTGTACAGGCTAATAATCAACTGACCATTCTTCGGATACTATAAGCTTGGCAAATCCGAGAGTAAAAGGTGTAACATTGCCGAGACCAACCACCACACTTTCGGAAGTAGCGTAGAGATATGTATACCTCCACATATAAAGGGTGGAAAGGGGAGCATTATTAGATTTTCTCTAATAATGCCCCCCACATATCTTCTCCATCACAGAAGACACAACCTACCTTCTCAAAAGTTAAAGTATATATATATTCACACGTGTACACACCTCCACCTCGTTAACTTTCAATTCATGAACCCCAGTATTGTTCACTATTTCCATATGCACCTTTGTGTATTTTCTCGTGTCAAAATGACACGTGACTTATTACAGGGAGCGCACATTTCTATGATACGATGACTTATATCTTGGTTTACTGTTGTTAACATAGAAAACTAATTGTCTTCTTTACGTCCCTATGAGGCCGTGGAATGGCCACATATCAAATATACAAGTATACAATAACGATTTGCATTTGCACAACGTGCACATTAAAATTTGAAATAAAATTAACAAACTTACAAAAGGCATCCATGGCATTTAAAATACAAAGAATAATAGGCGTTAATCACATAGATTAAACCAAATATAAAACATTGGAAGTGGATAGTAGGAGGAATTTAATTTGTAAGTATGTGGTTGGTTAGATTGTTTAGTATTTTTTTAATATTAATTTTTTTTTTTTCGACTTTAAAAGTGATCAGTTTTGGGGGTATATTTATCTTTTTAGATCGTGTACATAATTATTGTGTGTTTTTATTTATATTAGTTTATGTGTTTATTTAAATTCAAGCAAAAATCTTTTTGACCATATAGTGCAAAATAATAGTGATCAAAGCTGCATTCGTGTTTGTTATTTATATTAGTTTATGTGTTTATTTAAATTTAAGCAAAAGTCTTTTTACCATATAGTAATAGTGACCAAAGCTGGATTCAACTCTTAGATTACAAACATGCTACCTTTTGTTATAGAGTTTGCTTTGTTCATAGTCACATGGTGGCTACTTGCAAGAAGACAAAATCTTCTCCAACTCCAAGAGGAAAAGCATAATAGTCTTTTTGGTGATAAGATGTGAAGATTGATGACCATTAGGGGCATCTAATTACGAGTACACATGACTTAATAAGTGCTCCTTTTAAAATTATGATGACTTTAGTTCTTTGAGTAGTGGACAAGCCATTATAATTACTATATTTCAAGGAGCGACTCCTCTCTTGTTGATAATTATGATGACTTTAGTTCTTTGAGGAGTGGACAAGCCATTATAATTACTATATTTCAAGGAGCGACTCCTCTCTTGTTGATTCCCATGCACAAATGTTCCTTTGGAATGGGAAAAAGGAGATATGAATAAAGATTCTCAGATTAGGAAATGATATAGTTTGTTTTTCTCAATGGATCTAAAGAAACAATTGATAGTAATAGATACCCCACCAATCAAAAGTCAAAAGTCACAATATTGTTAGAAGAAATTCACTTTTAACAATAACCAATGGTTATGAGAGTATAATTATTTAATCATAATTGTAATTAACTCCTCATACATGGGATTGAAAAATGAAAATCCTACCCTCAATTTGAAGAGGTATGTTAACAATAAATATTAAATTCACACTAGTGTGATCAAATATATATACCATGTATGTAAAAAAGACTATGAGATAAAATAAATATGAGATAGAAGGAGAGAGAGAATTAACTCAACCAGTTGTCATTAATATTGTTGAGTAGTTAGCTAGTTTCATGTTGCCAGGTTTCCTATCTGAATTCCCCTGTGTGAGGCACATTAGTCTACTTGACGAATATATTAATACCTCAATGGGTCAGCTCAACTGGTTGTAGCCAATGTTGCTAGACATTTGACTAGTTTCATGTCAGCAAGAGCTCGATTCGAATCCCCATAGGTTAGGTGCACTAGTAAAAAAAGACTTGCATAAAAGAGTAATCAAGACAATGATTTACATAAAGATTCTCTATAAAAAAAGAGAGATAATTTTCTACCAATTACTAGCATATTTTGATTTCATTTCATATCAGTACCTTCTCTAAAAATATTTTCACTCTAGATAAATTTATTTTTGTTTATTGGTAAAAATATATATAACTTCTTAATTTTGTTTTTAATTTTTTTTTATAATAATGATAATTAAAAATATCTATTTAACACTTCTTTTTTCAATCATAATATATATTAAAATATTTTTTTTATATTTTATTAAAATATAAAACATATTCATTATTCATTTAACATTTAACATTTAAAATTTAGTCAAAATTTGGAATAAACTTTATAATTAAAAAAATAATTTTCTTTTTCTTTTTTGTTAGTATGCTGATACAATGTACACATTAATTCACTTTAATATAACACACTACTATGTAACCATACCAAAAGTACAAAGTACATATATAGATCAAAATATTTTATAAAAATATTTGTTATTTTTTCAAAAATCTTTGTGGTGATCCTATTCTATTGAACCACACCAGTGTGTACATATACAAGGTACACATAATTATGTTAAAATATTTTATTAAAAAATATATATAGGTTAAGATATATATTTTAAAAACAAACCTTAAAAAAATTATTCGGTACATCCCATTGATATATATATATATATATATATATATATATATATATATATATATATATATATATCATTTCAGTGTGTGATATATATATATATATATATATATATATATATATATATATATATATATATATATATCATTTCAGTGTGTGATATATATTTCAAGCAAACTAATGTGCTTTAGTATAACATGCATTGGTGCACAACTGGACCACAAACACTAGTCTAAGTCAAAATATTTTATAAAACATATTTGTCATTTAAAAAAACATAACTTTGTGGTTCTCCCTTTCTATTAATTGCATTGTGCATACCCATACCAAACACACCAAATGAGGTTAATCTTTTTTATAAAAAACATCGATATGTTAACCTATTTTAAAAAAGGGTCGTTTAAAAAAAAATGCAATGTGTCACGTACACATGAACACACTAAAGCTTTGCACTTCCACATGCATTGACCGTTGGAACAATAACCTATGAAATATCATCACACCATTGAATATTTTGGAGATAGTGGTTGACAATCAATACTTGGTTAGGAGAGTTGATCGAGTGGTCAATTGAGTAGTTGACTGATTGGTCGATTAGGAAATCAATTGGGTGGTTGATTGAGCATTTGACTTGTCACATACCCAACACCCTCTATTCTTTGTTGAGCATGTGGGGTACTTCTTGAAACCACAAATTTCCACCAACTTCTTGCTCTAATACCATTTTGTAACATACTCAACCATTTAATTAGGCCGAGATCAACATTCTATAGCTATAATACCATTCTATAATTCCCTAGCAACCTCTGTCCTCTCTTGAGGCTATGTGGTACCCCATATTTATTTCTTTGAGCCTTTCCTCATTGCCTTGCTATTAATTTATAAATGCATGCAGACATGCCAATGTATGCTTATGAAAACACAATTAACTAATCAATGTATGATGTCACCATATTTACAAATGAAAGCTTAAAAATGCAACATAATTGGACAAACTGGAAACCAGTTCAATTCATAACATAAACAACATTAATTCAACAAAATCATAAATAAATCAAGAATACTTATCTTTGTAAAAATTTTACTACCATTACACCCAACCATAGGCTCTATGTTGCACTTAATTTCTCTGTAATAGGGCCACCCCCGACTTGAGGCTATGAATCCACAAGGATGAAATCACCTATGGATACCTCTAACTCTCTTCACACAACCCAATTCCCAAAATTCACAATATATAAATTCTTATAGCTAACCCAATCCACTATCCCTCTTTCCCCATCAACTTGCACAACCTAAGGAATGGGATTACTTTCTTTTCTATGCTGTCCCTCAAGCTATCCCACTTCCCCCCCAAGGATCCAACACAAAATGGATAGGAAATTTCACTGTCAAAGACTCCAAGAATTATCAGTTTTAATTAAGTTTCCTCAATGACAACCATTTCCCATACACACAATTATAATTCACATTTTTTTAACTCCTACAACTATCTCAATCAGCCAACCCTCTTTCCCCTTAGTTTGCACAACCCAAGGAATGAGATCCCCTTCTCTTCCACGTAGTATCTAAGGTGATCCTACTTTCATCCAAGGATCTAGCATAGACTGGCCATGAAATATCACTGCTGGGATTCTAGGTATTCTTATCTATAATTAATCTTACTCATTGGCAACAATTTCCCTTGCACATAGGCATAATTTACACATAATTTTAAGACAACCATTTCCATAATTATATTACAACCATACTATGGTAATCTAGGCTTAGAGACAAAACTCCCAGAGAATAATGAACATGAATCCCCCTTGCATTCCAAAAATTGTGGAATATATTTACATGCTAATGATAAACCATGTGTCTTCATGGGAAGTACATGTTTCTCTCTTGCCCACTAATTCCAAGGTTAGAATAGTTAGGAAAACATAAAGAAAATGTTTAATGACTTAGGATTATCAATTAAAAAAATATCAAATTTCTTTGTCCCCCTTGAGCCCCCTAAGCCCCCTTTCTTTTCCCTCATGTGGAGTCATAGCCCCCCATTCTTTCGTCCTTCTCCCTTCGACAACCTATGATGCATATCTTTTTTATCATTAAATGTACAATTTTTACAGATTACATCATTTTTCTTTTATCCATTCATCATGTACACATGTTGTTGGATGCAAACCAAATCAGAAAGAAAGGCTATTTTTGGAGGAGAAGCATGCAAGAGGAAAATGAAAGATGGAATGAAAAGCAACACACACACATGCATAGAATACCTAATGACGCTAAGGTTAGGGTTTTTGTAATGCATTGTAATGGATGATGAGTTGAAGATATAAATAAGTAGTACTAGGGAGAGGATCAAGGGGGAAATAGAGGGACATAGAGGAATATAATTGCAAGGAATGGATGAGTCATTAAGATGGTGAGCTAGAGAAGGCATGAGAAACTTGATCTTGAGGGTTAGATCACAGGATGAGGGGTTTGGTGCTATCTAGTCAGCCTAGCAGGGGTCGAGGAGCTTGGGGGAGAGAGGAAGAATTAATATTGTAACCACACACGACGTGGGAGATTTTCAAACTATAATAAAATCCTGAGAGCCAGATCTTTGTGGACATATCCCAGGAGGGGGTGAACCACGGTAACACTGTGTTATGTGACTGAATGAATGTGTCTTTGTGTCTAGTTAGTTGATGAATGATGAATGAATGAAGTAACTAAGAATATATAGTATGTTGCATGCATGCATAGAATGAATGTTAAATGGACTGAATAAAGGTTAAGGTGCACAAACATAGATCTCGCTTAGTCTCAGGTTGCAAACACTTGAGTATTGTAGCCACCCATAGAGCTATCTCGGGTGAGACTGCATAGTGCACTCTGTGTACTGCGTTTCCTTCTGGATCACCAGAGGGATCGATAGTCTTTAAGGGATTTTGTTGGGAAGCTTCTTAGTTATGAAACAGGGTCAATTTGTAATGGTCAATGAGAATCAAGACCAATAAGAGTAAATAGACAAAAGGAAAAAACAAACAAATGGTTCCGTTGTCCACTGATTGGAAGGAAATAGGATGAGCATATGAGATCTGCAAAAGAAGTGTCAAAAGAATACGAGATCAGACGACAAGAAGGTGAAATAATGCGACTCTAAAAAGGGATGTTGAGACCATGGAATCCTACGAAGGAAGATATAGAAAGATGGTTGAATACAAAAGGAGCTAGATTTTGCGCAGAAAGATAACATAAACCCAAAGTTAACACAGTGCAAATATCTGGACAAGTATGTATTCACCGAATTGCATGAAGTATTTTTCTGTGATTTCTCACACATATTGCAGGAGTGGATAAAACGATTGAAAGACAACCATTCGACGAATTGGATCAGACAACTAGAGTGGAATCCTAAAGAGATCACATAGCTACAACATGTTGATAATAAGTTTACACGCGCAGTAGATTTCTGGCTAGACAACATTGTTGCTAGATTTAGCACAGAGTTTGTAGTAGACACAACAAAGTCATACAATGCAGCTGGACAATAATTCTTGAAGGGGCCTCGAGATAGGTACATCAGATCATTATATACTTCCATTAAGATATTTCTATATAACAAAGGTGTAATGACAATGGAATCAGAAAACTAAACTTCCCTACGTGCATGGGGGAAGAAGGGAAGCACTGAAAGTAAAAGGAGAAATGGAAGGAGAAGGGGATAAAGGAAAGAAGGAGGAGGCCTTGGACCCAATTATGATGGACGACAGACAGATCAAGCGGATCATGGCAACAACTAGAAAGACACGCAGTGGAGTACCCTACCAATATAAGGTGGACACCAAGAAGAGAGTCGTAGCCGTGAGGGAAGGCTTGGCAAGTGATGAAGAGGAGGTAGAGGATCTCCAGGCTATGGAGCAGATTGAGGAAATCCTGCACGTGAAATATGAGAGGAAGAAGAGAGGTCCAAGAGCGGAAGTAGAAGGCATCACTCCTATCCATATCAGTGTCAGTGTGGAACCCATAAACCCATGTGTGACTAATACACCAAGAAGAACACCTACGTTTAGACAACCGAATTTCGAGAGAAGGAAGACAACAAAAAGTACATCTACACAAGGAACAACAACTGGGGGAGCCAGTTTGTTAGGGTCCTAACCCGCACATAGGTAGATTAATATATTCGGATGTAATAAAGGTCAATATTAATAAGGCCTTTCAATAAAATAGAATAAGGCGGATGTAAGAAGACTTAATAGAAGCTTCCGCTTCTAGAAGGATATTCCTCTAGATGCTTCTCTTGATAGATATTTTGTATAAATAAGGGTCGAGGGTATGAAAACCCTAGCTGGGAGATTATTGTAATAGAACACTGCTCGATTGGAGGTTGCCCCCTCGAAGAGGCCCATGAACATTTCTTTATGAATCAAAGTGCTATTTCTATTGCTGTTCTTATATCATTTCTGTGTTATTGTGGAGATTATGCTAGATATTTTATTGTTATTCTGCCATTTCTAGCATTTTATTTTTGATATGCATATTTTATATATCTGGTATCTTGCAAGTGGTATCAGAGCATTTTCTTTGGCAGAAATTGTGTGATTTTTTTTTCAGGGTAGAGACGTATTCCGACATATTTAAACCACAGAGATCTGTCATTACATGCATAAACCCACGGTTGAGGGATTCATACATGCAGGAAATACAAGTGGTTCTTAAGCACCCTTGTAACCCCTGTTGGTACACCTTCGAGTGGTAGCGCATCAGACAACACCTGTGTACGGATCAGCCTAGATTTCCTGAAGCCCTCTTTAGATAAACCTATCAGCTGCCGGACTGCTATAGTGTCACCGATAACAACACTCGGGAAGATACTCTCTAGTACCTAGGTAGTTGGGTAGTACGGCTAAGGGTATAGTCTATCCTCCTTAGTTAGTGCCCTGATATATTGGGCCGAGTACTATTGTTGGACCCCGCACATATATCAGAGAGCTATAACACAGGGAAAACCCTTGTCTGTAGAACCCTTGAATACCTAAACCTTGGGGGACAGAAACATAAACGAATTAAAAACAGACCAGATCAACTGCTGCGCAACTGTGTTCGAGTAGCCAAGTAAATACACATCTCTTTATGGTTAAACATTTGGGGATTTCATCACTGCAGTATTCTTCAGACCAGAGTATAACTCCGCATGTGTAAAAAAAAACAAAAAAAAGTCTGGAAATTTTTTCACCATTATTTGAGACCTATTCCATTGGATTCATCTCTCCGCCCTTATCGATTTTATCCATATCATTTTTAGACAAAATTTTTGACCCCAAGCGCCCCTTTTCAGTTCACCCATCCTCATGGACCATACCCGTAGCCAAGACCTGGAAGCTCACTTCAACATCATGCAATCTGGTTTCCTAGAAACCCAAAAAGAAGTAAAACAACTCAGTGCTATTGTTTTCTCCATCGATTCGTCCATCAATGCTACCATAAATACAACCATGTAGTCCTCAATGGAGGAAGTCAAACAAGAACTTACCACCCAGCTTGAATCTGTCTTTGCATCACTCTGCACTAAACTAAAGATCCCTACAGATGACCATTTCTCTGAAGCACATCCAAAGAATGAAGGCGAAACTTCCTCCCATTACCATACCTTTCAGTCCCATCACTTTCAACGTGACATATGCCTTCCGCGGGTGGACGTGACCAAATTTGATGGCTCGGACCCCACTGGTTGGGTAACCCAAATGGAACATTATTTCTCTTTATATGGCATTACCGATGAATTGGCCAAACTTCGGTATGGTGTTCTCCATCTAGATCAAGAACGTTGGCAATGGTGGCAATGGAGAAAAACTTCCCATCAAGGGTATATTGCTTGGACCCAATTTGTGACTGAGCTTTTGCTTTGACACGAACACCAACCATTTGGGCCATTTGACAAAGTTGAAGCAATCTGGAACAGTAGAATACTTCATAGATGCCTTTGAACGCCTGGATTTTCGAATAGAGGGAATGATTGATGCTTTCTTTCGAGAGTGTTTTATTAGTGGCCTCAAGGATGAGATTCAGGCCCATGTCCTCATGGCTCGACCCTCGACTTGGGTGGAGGCTACTAAAAGGTCTAAAGAAGCACAACAGGTGGTATCATCTCAAAACAGAAACCCCCCCTTTATCCCTCTCCCTAAACCCATCACTCCCACTATTCCCTCTACCCCATTAAAAATCCAAAAATTGACCAGGGATGAAATCATTGAACGCCAACTCAAAGGCCTTTGTTATAATTCTGATGACAAATATTTCCCGGGCCACAAGTGTAAGGAACCAAAGATTTTTATGGCCATCTCTGAGGACATTTCAGAAGAGGATTTTGAAACTCCCCTTGTGTCTGAGTCACCTGAAATCATTGACATAACCCCTCCCTCAGACCCTCCCGAAGTAGAACCTGTCATTTCCCTCAATGCTCTCACTGGTTTTTCCGCTCCCTAAACCCTTAAGTTAATCAGGTACATCAAGCATCGAGAGGTCATCATTCTGGTTGATAGTGGGAGCACCCATAATTTTATTCATCGCCGCATTGCCCAAGAAACTCATTGCTACATCCATGCTGTCAATAATTTCCAAATCATGATTGCCAATGGTGGTTCCATGAAATGTGGAGGGCGCTGTGAAAATGTGCATCTCCAAATCAGTGACTACCATCTAAAATCCCATATGTTTTCTATCGACATGGGTGGTTGTGACATTGTGTTGGGTGCCGATTGGCTAAGAAATTTGGGTCCCATTCTCATGGATTTTAAGGCATTAACCATGCAATTCGACCAAGAAGGCCACCAATATAAATTCCAGGGCATCACTGCTAGTTCACTTGAGGTCATTAGTTCCCATCGCATGGAAAAGATGCTCAAAAAAGGTCATTCTGGTGTCATTGCCCAACTCCATGCCATTCAAGCAACAGAAACACCCCCGGTGCCGCATGACCTCCAAGCTCTCCTTTTTAAACATCAAATGGTATTTTCCACTCCCCAAGGCCTCCCTCCTTCCCGAGGTGTTCATGATCATTCCATTCCCCTTGTACCCAGAAGCCTTCCTCCCAATATCCGTCCATATCGCCACCCCTTCTCACAAAAAAATGAAATTGAGAAAATGGTCCAGGAACTCCTTAATGCAGGCGTTATCCACCCTAGTACGAGCCCTTACTCTTCTCCTATAGTCATGGTCCTAAAGAAAGAAGGTTCTTGGAGAATGTGTCCTGACTTCTGTGCCCTCAACAAACTGACCATTAAAGACAAATTTCCCATTCCAGTCATTGATGACCTCCTGGATGAATTGAGTGGCGCCCAATTCTTTACTAAACTTGATCTTCACTTGGGCTATCACCAGATATGTATGAAAGAGGCAGACATTCCCAAGACAACATTTTGCACTCATGAGGACCACTATGAGTTTTTGTTCATACCCTTTGTCTTGTGTAATGCTCCCTCCACCTTCCAAAGCCTCATGAATCATGTCTTCTGCCCCTTTCTCCGTCATTTTGTCTTAATTTTCTTTGATGATATCCTCATCTATAGCAAAACATGGACCGACCTTCTTACTCATGTGGATCAAGTTCTCCATCTCCTCTCCAAGCACCAACTTTTCCTAAAACAGTCTAAATGTGCTTTCGGTGCCTCAGAAGTTGAATACTTGCGTCATATGGTTGGCAAGGATGGCATCAGGGTGGATCTGAAAATGATTGAAGCTATGCAAGATTGGCCATACCCAAAGACTCTCAAAAGCTTGCGTGGATTTCTGGGCTTAACAGGGTATTATCGCAAGTTTGTTAAGAACTATGGAAAGATTGCAGCACCTCTCACTACTCTCCTAAAAAATAACTCTTTCACTTGGACTCCAGCCGCTACTCAAGCTTTTCAAACCTTGAAGACGACCATGTGCACCACTTCGGTTCTGGCCCTTCCTGATTTCAACAAGACCTTTGTGTTGGAATGTGATGCCTCAGGGAAAGGAATCGACGCTATCCTTATGCAAGAGGGTCGACCTTTGGCCTTCACCAGCAAGCAACTGTCTGAAAGGAATCTGGGCAAACCCATTTATGAAAAGGAAATGTTGGCTATTCTACATGCCGTTGAACTGTGGCGCCCTTATCTCTTGGGGAAACGCTTCCAAATCAAGACTGACCATCAAAGCCTCAAGTACTTTCTGGAACAATGCATTTCCTCCCAAGAGAAACAAAAATGGGTGACTAATCTCTTTGGTTATGATTATGAGATCATTTACGAGAAGGGAAAAGACAATGTAGTGGTAGATGCACTGTCCCAAAAATATGAAGAAGAAGGATCCCTTTTTTCTCTTTCTTTCATTGTACCAGATTGGCTCCAAGCTGTGTGACAAGAATGGCTTCAAGACCCCAAAAGTTTGCATCTGATCCAACAATTGCAGCGCAAGGCTCCGGCTTCCCCAGGGTACTCTTGGCTACAGGATGAGCTTCGATACAAAGGCCGTTTGTATTTAAGTAAACAATCAAAGCTTAAATCCACAGTACTTTCTGAGCTTCATGCTACACCCACAGTGGGGCACTCAGGGTTCACCAAAACATATGACAAAGTCAAAGGTTCTTTTTTTTGGGATGGTATGAAACAGGACATCCATAATTTTGTAGCTAAATGTGAGGTGTGTCAACGCAACAAGGGAGAAACAATCAAATCTCTGGGCACACTACAACCACTTTCGATTCCACCAACTATTTGGAAGGATATCTCTATGGACTTTATTACTGGCTTACCCAAATCAGGGAATAAATCAATCATAATGGTGGTTGTGGATTGCCTTTCTAAGTATTCTCATTTCTGCACTCTTCAACACCCATTTATTGCATCCACGGTGGCTCAACTTTTCATGGACCAAGTCTTCAAGCTTCATGGAATGCCGCACTCTATTATTTCTAATCGTGACCCAAATTTCAAAAGCAATTTTTGGCAAGAACTGTTTAAGCTCCAGGGCACCCAATTGCATCTCAGCACAACTTATCATCCCCAGACTGATGGTCAAATGGAAGTTGTCAACAAGTGTTTGGAAACATATCTGAGGTGTTTTGCTTCTGAAAAACAACATCAGTGGGTTCAATGGCTACCCCTAGCTGAATGGTGGTACAACACTTCCTACCATACAACTACTCGCATGACTCCTTTTGAAGAAGTATATGGACAAAAGCCACCTTCAGTTCTCTCATACTTACCGGGTACCTCGAAGGTCCAGGCAGTTGACCAAACACTTACAGTTCAAGAGGAGATTCTTCGTACCCTTAAAGAGAACTTGGTCATGGCACAAAATCGCATGAAGCAACAAGCAGATCAAGGTTGCTCTGAATGTCAATTTGCAGAAGGGGATCAGGTGTTTCTGTGACTGCAACCATACAAGCAAACTTGCCTCAAGGCCGAGCATTGTCAGAAGCTAGCGCCCAAATTTTATGGTCCTTATACAGTTCTCAAACGTGTGGGACAAGTTGCATATCAGTTAGCTCCACCCAGTTAGTCGAAGCTACATCCGATTTTCCATGTTTCATGCTTAAAGAAGGTGATTGGAACTCAGTGTCAAATTCAAACCAACCTTCCTGAGTTAGCTGAAGAAGGATCCATTTGGCCACAACCAGAAGTAGTTTTGGACCAGCGTGAGCGTTGCCTGCGTCAATGAACCATCAAGGAAGTGTTAGTCCAGTGGAAAGATATGAATCCAGCAGATGCCACTTGGGAACCAACTACCATTCTGCAGTAGTTTCCTCATCTCAAGCCTTGAGGACAAGGCTGTTTTTAAGGGGGCGGACATGTTAGGGTCCTAACCCACAGATAGGTAGATTAATATATTCGGATGTAATAAAGGTCAATATTAATAAGGCCTTTCAATAAAATAGAATAAGGCAGATGTAAGAAGTCCTAATAGAAGCTTCCGCTTCTAGAAGGATCTTCCTCTAGATGCTTCTCTTGATAGATATTTTATATAAATAAGGGTCGAGGGTATGAAAACCCTAGCTGGGAGATTATTGTAACAGAGTGTTGCTTGATTGGAGGTTTCCCCCTCAAAGAGGCCCGTGAACATTTCTTTCTGAATCAAAGTGCTATTTCTATTGCTGTTCTTATATCATTTATGTGTTATTGTGGAGATTATGCTAGATATTTTACTGCTATTTTTCCATTTCTAGCATTTTATTTCTGTTCTACATATTTTATATATTTGGTATCTTGCACAGTTCAGGAAGCAGTAGTCAAGTATCTACACTGCGTCGAGGTAGTAGTTCAACATTTAAGATGGCAGGACATGATCCAACCATCAAGTTACCAGAATTCAAAGGAGAAGCATCGGAGGACCTGGAGAAGCACCTGTTATCTGTGAAAAGATTTGGGAAGAAATATAGATCACAGACAAGGACACTAAACTTTCACAATTAGCTATCACATTAAGATATCACGCACTATATTGGTATATTATTTTAGTTGCAAACAGTCCACTAGGGACAACTAGAATGATTGGAGATATCAAGAAGTTGTTGATAAATGAGTTCCATGAGCCAAGTTCAGAGGATCAATATATGAACAAGATGATAGAGATCAGATAGAAACCAGGAGAATATGTATGAGATGTTGACCAGAGATTCAAACAACTAAAGGGAAAACTAAAATACGTCATGATAGATATGCAACATAGGCACCTATTCGTCAATTCATTGTTACCACACTTGAAATATCCATTGCGACAAAAAAAATTTCAGATGCAGGCAGAGGCTTCGCAGGCAGCTCTGCAACTGGAAGAAAACCAATATCATAAGACAAATGCAGCCATCGAGGAGCTCAAGGATTATTTTAAGAACTTAACATTCCAGCTAAACCAAAACAAGAACAAGGACAAAATAGATGATGTTTGGTGTACCACATGTAGGATAGAAGGACACCATAAGAACGAATGTCCAACATTCACGCAGTACATGGCAGCAGGAATGCCAAATCCATTACCAACAAGAGGACTATGGTGCGATATATGTAAGAAACAAGGTCATGATCCATACCACTTCCCAATGATGCAGAAGTACCATACGATACCGAAGAGCTCGCATTGCATATTTTGCAAGTCAGTAGGCCATGATGACAAAGAATGCAGAACCATGGACTTGATGGGGGAAAGAACATCAGATGCATATAGGGTGCAGGAAACAATGATGACCTAGAAAGCCGCACGCTAGTTTAATCATGTACCAGCCCCGTACAACACTGCGCAATAGCATTATAACACTACGGAACAACCATACAACATTGCACAGCTGTAATATAATACCACGCAACCACACTATAATACAACGCAGTATAACCAAGCGCCTTAGTATAACTCACTGCGAGGGGATCGAGCTTGCTATAGAGGTGGAGGAAGAGAAAGAGGAGGCTTTGGAAGAGGTAGAGGACCAGTGGTATGTCACAACAACCAAGCTAATATGAAAGAGAATGCCCACTTCCACCAACGACCTGTATGTATTGTCGCACATCAGATCATGACATGAAAGAGTGCCTGACACTATTAGGGAATATCCAGGAGAAGAGAAATCAGAACAATCAGAATGTTCAGTGGATTTCAGAAGAAGCGAGGGATTAAGGAAGAAACATCAACATAGTTACATTGGGAGGAGATAAAACATGAAACGACATAGTACGACATAGCCCAACACAACACCAATGGGTGAAGAAGAATGTTGAACCAAGGAAATAGTTTGACGTGTAGAACAAGAAGGAGACATTCAAGCAAGCCAAATAAGAATTTCTGAATCTAGACATTGCATCGACATCAACCACACATCATAGTAAGGAAGTACCAGAGTAAGAGATGCCTTCATTGTTGGATCACACTAGAGAAACACAACGCCTGGGACAAGTAAGTACAATTAAAGGCTTTTTTCAATCATGTGTAAAACTACTAAATGATCCATCCTTTGTTAAATTATTACAAAATATTCTAGAAATATGTAGCGTAGAGGCAAAAGGAAAGTTGGAATACAAAACAGTTAATCACCTACATACAAGGAGGATAAAAAGTAGGGAGTTCAGGATGAACGCCAACATTGGAGATTTCAACATGGGAGATATTATACTGGATTTAGGATCTAAAGTCAATGTATTACCCAAGAAGACATGGCAATGTATGGGCGAACCCACATTAGGATATTCATCGGTTCAGCTAAAACTAGCAAATCAACATAGAGTTCTACCAATTGGAAGATTAAAATGAGTAACAGTAGAACTGGATGGAGTGTGGACTAAAGCCAACTTTGAAGTAACCGAGATAGTGGATGGAAAAACACCTTATCCAAAATTGCTTGGTTTGGACTGGGCGGTTGATAACCAGGCCATAATCAACTTGAAGACAAGGAAGATGACCTTTGATTTAGGAGAATACATAGTGATTGCGCCATTGGACCCATGAGAGGGGGAAAGCTTTGTAGAGCTTACTTGCTTGGACCTGAAAGAAATTAACCAGTTGTATAGAAAAATTCCATGAGATGAAGATTGCGTAAACTCAACTGCAGATGGGGTACTCAATTGGTGAAGCATCACCTCATGTGGTCATACTCAGATACGGGATTACAAAATGGGCAACAGAGGTTACACGAGGTCTCCACAAGGATATGCACAAGAATATATCGTGCAGTAAGATGGGTAGGTACGGAGATAAGGGAACCTCCCAACTTCCATGGGGTGAATGATCTAGAAGCATTTTTGACACGATATGAAGATGAAGTGTTAGAAAATCAGAGACTCCTAGCCCTAGATATAGCACTTAAGGAAACACCTGCAAGATGGTGGGGTGCGCACAAAGAAACAATCAAGGATTGGTACCAATGTAAGCGATTACTGCACATTAGGTTTGGCATAGAATAAGGAAGCAACTAGTGAAAAAAATATGATGGATAGGGGGCACTAGAAGAACACTTGGAGAAATGTAGAGCGCTATGGAAAATGACACCACCGGAGGAATGTCCTCACCATTTCATGCACACATTAGATGGAATATCAACAAAATGGTATATAGACCAAGAAATGCACAGAGGAACTACGAGCTAGATAGTATTACAACATAACTTTACAGTCACTCTCTCATTTGAGAATGAGAACCCCAACATAGATGCAACACTTAAACAAATCCAAGGGGTGATATTCATTAAGGAACCAGAAATTGAATTTATGACAGAAGAACAACAACAAAACAGACAGACAGTGAAATAACTACTGTCATGCTACCATGTGCAGGAAGAAGCACCAGATGAAGATGACATGCACAATATTCAGATTGAGGAAGTTGAAGGTGAGAGACAAGTAGAAGGTCCACTTCTGGAATTAGAAGTGGTTGCCGCGCCAATGAAGGTGAAGAAAGTCAACATCGAGATAGTTGAGAATCCCAAAATGGCCAACATTGGAGACTATTGGGATGAGCAAATAGTGGAAAGTATAACAGAGTTACTGCGCTAGTACAACGACCTGTTCCCAACAACGTTCAAAAAAATGAAAGGCATAACAGGAGAGCTAGGCGAAATGAAGATACCGCTAAGATATGAGGTAAGACCGATCAAACAACGACCATACAGACTAAACCCGATATATAAGAAAAAATTCAAAGCTGAGATCGATAGGATGTTGGAGGCTGGAATCATAGAACCTGTAGAAGAATTTGAATGGATAATACCGATGGTAGTTCAAAAGAAGAAATAATGGGGGATAAGAATATGTGTCGACTTGAGGAAGTTGAACAATGCATGCCTACATGATCCATTCCCCACCCCATTCATAGATGAAGTCCTAGAGAATGTAGGAGGATAGGAAGCTTATTCATTCATTGACGGATTCTCACGATACCATAAGATCAATATAACACCAGAAGATAGATACAAGATCACTTTTTCCATGGAATGGGGATCCTACCAGTATACAGTCATTCCGTTTGGACTAAATAATGCACCAACAATATTCTCCAGAGTAGTCATAGCTGTATTCAAAGAATTTATCCACCAGTTCCTAGAGGTATATCTGGACAATTGGATAATCTATAGTCTGTTGAAAGACCATGTAGAGGTCTTATGACTAATGCTAGAAATATGCAGGCAGTGCCAGATATTTTTAAATATCAAGAAGTACATCTTTAGAACACCTTTTGGGATACTATTGGGCCATATAGTATGAAAGAAAGGTTTGTGAGTAGATCCTGCCAAGATTGCAATAATTGTTAACCTGACACCACAAAAAATAGTCTACCAATTGAGAGAGACATTGGGACATACATGATACTACATAAAATTTATAAAGGGGTATGCGCAGATCACTATGCCAATGGAGAAATTGCTAAGGAAAGGCACAAAGTTCCAGTGGAATGAGGACTGTTAAGACGGTCTGGATACCTTGAAAGAGAAGATGGTAACCACACCAATACTAGTATTCCCGGATTGGGAAAAGACATTCCACGTACATGTAGATGCATTGGCCATAACACTTGGAGCTATTCTGGAGCAGCTAGGAGTAGGAGAATTGGACCACCCGATAGAATTTGCTAGCAAAAAACTGTTAGAATTAGAGTAGAACTACAACACCATAGAGAGGGAAGGCTTAGCGATGGTCTATGCGCTTCAGAAATTTAGGCATTATTTATTGGGGAAAAATTTCAAGATGTTCACATACCATTCAACACTCAAATACCTCATCAACAAGCCAATGTTGGGGGGGAGGATTTGTAGATGGTTATTGTTGTTTCAAGAATTTGACTTTGAAGTGATAGTCAAACCATGAAAGTTGAACATGGGACCTGATTACCTGTCAAGGATCACTAACGGAGAGGAACCCACAAATCTAGAGGACAATTTTCCCAATGCACAGTTATTTTCAGTCCAAATAGCCAATCAATACTTCGTAGACATCATCCAATACTTGAGTACAGGGACTGCGCCACAAGAATACAACACTACGCAGAAGAAAAATCTGGTAGTTAAGGTTGCAAACTATCAGTTAATTGTAGGACACTTATACAAAATGGGTGCAGATAGCATGTCGAGAAGATGTGTCCTAGAACACGAAAAACCAAGGATCTTAGAAGAAGCCCACGAGGGAATAGCAGGAGGACATTATGCAGGAAAAGCTACCACACATAAGGTATTGGGCACAAGATTATGGTGGTCGACCATGCACAGAGACTCAAAGGACTACTTCTAGAAATGTGATGTATGTCAGAGGGTTAGTAAACTGAATAGAAGGGACGAGATGCCCTTGCGACTGCAAGTAATGTTGCAGGTATTTGATAAATGGGAAAAAGATTTTGTGGGATGAATTAACCCACCAATAAAAAGGTCAGGAGTGAGGTACATTATCACTGTGATGGAATATCTGACAAGATGGGTGGAAGCATCACCAGTAAAAGACTACAACGCAGAGACAACAACACACTTTCTGTTTGAGAAAGCGATCACTAGATTTGGTTTCCAAAGGATTTTGATGAGTGATCAAGGCACTCACTTTATTAACAATACTATTAAGGCTGTGACTGAAGAATTTGAAGTTCATCATCAAAAGATTACACCATATCATCCATAAGAAAATGGAACAATGGAACCCTTTAACAAAGTCCTTGAAAATGCACTAACAAATATCTTCAACGTAAATAGGGATGATTGGGACTTGAATATACCAACAACATTATGGGCATATAGAACCACATGCAAGAAATTGACAGGACATACACCATTCAAATTGGCGCATGGACACGAAGTTGTGGTGCCATTAGAATTTTTGGTACCTAGTCTGTGTGTAGCAGCAATTACAAACATGATAGAACGAGGCACAGTACAGGAAAGGCTAAATCAACTAATGATCATGGAGGAAGACAATATTCTAGAAGGGTTCCACCAAGAAGTCTAGAAAGAAAGGGACAAAGCTTGGCATGATAAACATATCAAGTGAAATAATTTTAAGGAAGGAGACTTCCTCTTGATGTATGACAACAAATCCCTTCAGCATCCAGGAAAACTCAGAATGCATTGGGTAGGACCATACAAAGTAAAAACTATCACAGACAGTAGAGCTATACAGTTGAAGGATTTAGGAGGAACATAACTTAGAGGGATGATCAATGGGAGCCGACTGAAGCTGTACAGGGACATTCGACCTCCTTGCATATAAAAAAAAAGAAAAAGAAAAAAAAGGAAAATAGGAACAAAGGAGATATCGCGCCAGAAAAATAACAACAAAGGCATAGGGCACCAAGAAGAGAATGAGTGCACACACTTGGAAATTCTAGCACAACATAGAAAAGGCCAACGGTCACTACAAAGTGGGAAACAATGGGAAAGACACATACGACAAATAACCACCAAAGGACGATGACTATCAATCTTAAAGAAAAAAATGGCTGAAGGGACGCCGCATTAATTGCGCCAACTGGAGACTACAAAGGAATTCAATAGAAAGTACGTAGGAAGCACCGATTCAATTAAAATGCAAATTAGGTAACATCTCCCAGAAGCTTCACACGACTCCTACATAAGCCAGTATGTAGGATTGGGGAGGTTAGTGAGGAATTAATAAAATCAGAGAGAAACATAGTATACATAGCCGAGAGCGAAGTTTGAAGAGGTTACATAGGCCACTATGTTCAACGAGCAACAACCTTAACACCATGGCACCACCCAAACAGGGAGAACTGAACCAGACTGACAAATGACCCCGAAGCAATGCCAAATCCCCACCATAAGCACAGGGAAGTGAACAACAACCACTTCAGCCTCCAAAAGTCACCAATGTGGATAAAATCCCATAGCCTGATATGACACCAAGAAGCCGCACACCTATTGCGGAGGAAAACCAATAGACATAACCAGTGGGAATGGGCATGGACATACCAAAAAGGGGACATGCACAACAGGCCGAGGATTTAGGTAATCATTTGCACCCCAGAAACCCTGAGGAAGGCTCGAGAGTTAATAGGACGGTCCTGAAACAGGAAGAAATGACCATGCTAGAAAGGTCACACACAACCACACTAGAACAACCAAAGGAAGGAAAAGTGGAATATGTCACTAGATGACCAGATGAGTATGCAGAAGAGTGAACAATGGAGGCTAGAACCTCTAGTCAGCCACCACAATGGAAGGTAAAACAACTAGTACCAAGGTCACCGTGCAAGCAGGGCGCTACAACCATTGTTTTGTCGTGCATTCTGGAAGGGGTAAGTATAGCAGGAAATATGTTAGGCCACATGGAGAAATTGAGGTACTCAAACAATGACGTGACAGACACAAAAAATTTCCCAGAGTTCGCCAATAAAGTTTACCTACAGACTGTGGGTATAGAACCTTTGACAAACCAATTAACCAACTAGTCCAGTGGGCATCCAGACTAGCCAAAAACAAGATTCTAGGCCTGTTGGACATCCTGCACTTTGGGAGGGGCCAATATGAAAACAACTACATCAAGAAGCTGATGGCAGTCACCCATGGAGGATACCTGTGGCTGGAACAAATCATATCAATAGACATAGAGCTTATTTCATACACCACAGGGCTTCCATCATGGAGGGAGGACCCCACTCAATTCCTTGAGGACAAGACGAAGGAGAAATCACTGGCTGAGGAAATGAAGAAGAAGTATGGTACCGAAAGGGGGTCACCCAGAATCATAATCAAGTGTATTAGTGACACAGCGACAAGAATGACCATGCAAGTTATGGAATGCAAATTAGTCAGGAAATTCCACAAGAAGGAAGTCCATGCTAGGGTTGTTGCAACTATAGCACAGTGTGCGAAGGGCACCGCACTCAGCTGGGCCCTGTATTTGCTAAATCTCTATTTGGACGACTGCAAGGACGCGTAGGATCCGGGGACACAATTTCACTATTCATGGATACTCATACTGATCACCTTGATCGGAAGAAGGATCCTAAGTATTCATTTTTTTCCACAAGACCCAATCCTTGTGATGTAATGCGATACCTATCGATGGGGTGCGCTTCAGATCCCAAGAACAAAAATGAGAATGCAACCATATTCTAAGGATATCACAATGACCTACAAGAGAGCATCACAAACACTTGGCAAGTGACACTGAAAGTGGTCGCATAGTATCAGGACATAGCCAACTTCAAAGTAATGAGGCATGCAATGTGGATCTAGGCATGGAAGGATCCCAACAACCAATGGATACAATTGCGCTACTACATCAAGGAGGCAGACATAGAGATGACCATCAAGGATTGGGATGATGACTGGAGGATTCCAGACCTGAATCAAGAAATTCCCATAGAAATGGAGGAGGGGGTAGGACAAGGACAAACACCTATCGAAGACATAACAGTTCCCAAGAAGCAAAGGATAGGTCAAAACAAGGCACAACAGAAAAAAGGGGGGGCATCCAAGAAAATCGCCTAGGCAGGGAAGAAGAACAACACACATGGGCCACAGGTACATGAGAAACATACTGATATAGTAGAGGGAAACACATCAAGTTCTTCTTAGCAGGAGAAAGGCCAGACCAAGAGGCTAGTCATCCAAATGGGGGGTGCGTGCAAGAAAGCTAAGGCGCACAAAACACCCCCAGAATAAATGATCACGAAAGACAATGCATACATGGTTTCCCAAATGGTCAAGGATTGCACAATGGAGGATTTTGACAATGCTCAATGCCAAAGGGAAATTATTGAGGAGGAAATGGCATACATGCAAGAGATCCTCCAACAGCTTAGAGAATCACAGAGGGCTGACAACAACGTAGGAATAGTTCCATCAACATCAGAGATAGGAGGCGAAGCTTGATCAAGCGAGTAGGATAGGATCCAGATGACAACAAATTCGAGCTCGAAATTTCATGTCACACCCAACATTATGCGAATGGATGAAATCATGGGGTAGCAACCCCTGAAGGACTTGGCCCAATTACAGTTGGTATTGACACAGATACCAACCAAGGACTTGTATAAACTATAAGTCAACGTTGTGCAGGAGCTACAGTCATGCTCATGCACATATGCAATAGAATTGCATTAGACAAAGGACAATCGGGATGAGTTGGAACTGGTACTCAAGCAAGGTAAGCTCAAGACCAAAGATGAAAAATACTGCCCAGATAGGATGGAGCAGGAATTAGCCGTAGCCTATGAGAAAATCCAAAAGAGCACACAGACGAAAAAACTCATGGTGACACATAAGATTGATCAGATTGTGTAGACAATCGATAAAGACAAGAGATCGAGCATCTCCAGGAGTAGCTCATACCTACCACTCTCCTAGAAGTGGAGTAGAAGAAGCATGAGGCAAAAACACAGATAAAGAATATAGAGAAACAAGTCCACACGACGACTGACATGTTCAAGAAGGAAACAAAACTTTGGATGAAGCTGGAAGAGGATCAAAAGGTCCAGCAGTGGGACCAGGAAGAAGAAAGGATAAGCATCACTTTCCAGGACCTCAAGTAGAGGAAAAAGACAGTGTCGATCACAGAGCATGTCAAAGGAGCACAGAATATGAAGAAACTGTAGGCAGAACTCATAGTTGCGCATACACATAAAAAGGAGCACCAAGCTCAAATGGAACCACTCTAGGAGTAGGAAACATAGGTCATTGCACATGCAGAAGACACAATGAACAACATGGCACATGTTGGCACAAAGGCAGACCAAGGGTTCAGCTCCAAGAGTGCACCAACACGCCCTAACTACTGGCCCTTTCGGCTACACCTGTGAAGTAGATGCAATCTCACCCGAAGCAGCTATGGGGGGGTTGTAGGATAGAGATGTCTACAACCAAGGGAACTATCAATTGGATTCAACACTAGAAAAATACAACATGCATATATCACTTATCATATTATATATATTCCACACATCTAACATATCTACCACAATATTGCAATAACAATATAACAAGGCAAAAGAGCATAGCATCAATCACACACACAAGACAATATGTACGTGGTTCACCCTCTCTCTAGGGATATGTCCACATAACTGTGCTTTATAATGTATTAAGATGAAGCATATAGTTCTTGTCTGTTTTCTTAGCTAGCAGATCTTCTTTCTTCTTCTCTTTATCTCTCCCCTCCTTGCACACCCAGTTGTAGGGTTGATCTTTGCACCCAACTGAAGATCTTACAATAACAGAAGGATATCATACTCAACACTTCTCTCTCCCACGATGTTTCTCACTTGATCACACAATAACAGTCCCAACACCAACAATAGTAACAAAAATGACAACAACAACCCATCCCAAGTCCTCTTGACCTCTATTTGTACATTGCAATCACTCACCGACATCCTTAGGTCGAAACCTAGGTGTCAAAACCCTAGATACCAAACCCTAGGTGTCTAAAACCCTAGGTCAACTTGACCTACATTTTTAGGGATTTGCCAGCCTGTCTTTCCTTCCTTCTCACGTGGTGCTCCAAAGCATCCAATGGTGGCTTTTTCCACTTGCCAAGTTTTCCACGATCCTTCTTTCTTGCTGATCTATCATCCTCGATCTCCTCATCCAACAACTTGCTTCCTTTTACTTCTCTCTATCTTTTCTGCTCTTTTGCTCACTTCGACCCAATAAAAGTCACTGTGTCTTTCATGCAGTTCACATTTTGCCTTTTCTTACTTGATCTTCACTTATTTCCATAACCAAGGGCCAACAGGTCCCCAACTCTCCCCTGTGACTTGTCCCTAGGCACTTTAGATCTGACCTTTCTGTTTTACTTTGACTTCAGACTGCACAATGCAACCTTTTCTTTCTGCTCTATGCCTCCTCTGCTTCCCTATGAAGACTGTATTTTCTATTTCTGGTACCCAGTTTCAACTACACTTGGTACCTAGACCCTTTTCCTTATGCTTTTACTTAGAGCTGTGGGGTAGCGGGTTGTCATAATACAATTTCAACCGGCTCCCATTCACTAATCCTTCCTTCCATTCTCCCTTCAAAGTTTTCAACTACGCAACTCCTATTTCTGTAACATAGGCAATCTCATATGGCTTGAGCCAATGCGTTCTGAACTTCCCAAGATGTTTTATGAACTTATTGTCATATACTAGTACTGGATCACCTTGCTGGAATGCCTTCTTCTTGATGTGCCTATCATGAAAGGCCTTTTCTCTTTCCTTTTTCACCTGCTGATGGAATGCTACAATAAATCTGTCTTCTTTGAGTTAGACCAACTATGCAAGCCTTTATCGAACAACGCCAGTGTCATCCATATCTGTAAAGGCAACAATTCTTAAGCTTGGTACCAGGTATTCCATTGGGACAATGACTTCGAGACCATATACCAACTTAAAAGGGGTCTGCATTGTTAACTTCTTGCAAGTGGTTCTATAGGCCCATAGTACTACTGGTACTCTTAAATCCCAGTCATCCCTTTTCACACTACAAATCTTCATCAACACTATTTCCAAGATCTTATTGAATGATTCCACTATCCCATTTTCTTGTGGATGGTAAGGTGTGCTCTTCTGATGGTGGACTGCAAATTCCTCAGTCAAGGCTTCAACAGTCTTATTTATGAAATGTGTGCCTTGATCACTCATAAGGACCTTTGGGCATCCAAACCTGGTTATGATGTCATCAAATATGAAGCGCACAGCTGTAGTTGCACTACAGTCCTTAACTGCTCTTGCTTCAGCCCATCTGGTCAAGTACTTTGTTGCTGTAATTATGTACCTTGCTCCTATGCACTTTCCTGGTGGGTTTATAGGTCCCACGAAGTCAATGGCCCATTTCGCAAATGCTTGTAGGGTCAGCTGAGGTGCCAGTGGAATTTCATCTCTTCTGGATGGTTTCCCAACTCGTTGGAATACATCGCAGGCTCCGTAATAGTCTTTAGCATCTCTGTGTAAGGTGGACCACCAAAGGCCAGCTCTAAGAACCTTCTCCGTAGTTTCTTTCCCTGCATAATGTACTACTACGATGCCTTCATGAGCTTCTACAAGGATCAATGGTCGCTCTGCCTCCATAACACATCTTCTCAATATCTCATCAGGTCCCATCTTGTAGAGTTGTCCAGCTATAAGTGAAAAGTCCACAACGCGCAGTACTAGTTGTTTCTTCTGGGGGATTGTATACTCACTAGGTTCCATTCCTGTTGATAGGAACTGGACTATTTCTGCAAAGTGGTCATCAATATTTCTAATGGCTAGCAACTGTGCATTCGACAATGCATCCTCCAAACTAGTGGGCTCTTCTCCATGTTCTAACCTCGACAAGTGGTCAGGACCTTTGTTCATTCTTCCTGGCTTTACTGTGATCTAAAATTCATATTCTTGAAAGAGAAGAAGCCATCTGCATATTCTCCCCCCCAACACTGTCTTGTTGACTAGGTATTTCAATGCAGAGTGATTAGTAAACATTTTAAAGTGTCCTCCAAACAAGTAGTGGCGAACGTTATGCAACGCATACACCATGGCTAACCCCTCTCGCCTGGTAGTGGTGTAATTGATCTCAACAGTTGATAGCTTCCTGCTGGAAAAGGCTAATGGATGGTCAATATCTCCTTCCCCAGGTTGTGCAAACACTGCTTCTAAAGCAATAGAATATGCATCGACATGCACATGAAACTCCTTGCTCCAATCTGGAAAAACCAGAATAGGCGTAGTAACCATTTTTTGTTTCAGTGTGTCGAAGCTCTGCTGGCACTCTTCTGTCCAACTAAAATGACAGTATTTATTCAAAAGATTCTCCATGGGTGCTGTAATCTATGCATATCCTTTAATGAACTTTCTGTAGTATCCAGTATGTCCCAGCACAGTGCGCATTTGTTTTACTGAAGTTTTAGGGGGTAGATCAACTATAATGGAAATTTTAGATGGATCGACCAGGAATCCCTACTTGCATACAATATGACCTAACAACACTCCAAATGGTGAGAATAATATGCATTTCTTCATATTAAAGGCAATTTGACACTGCCTGCATTTGTCCAACATTAGCCTTAGACGTTCAATATGATTTTTCAATAAACTAAAAACAATTTAATCATCAAAATATGCTTCTAGAAATTTATGTAGAAACTCCTTGAATGCTTCGACCACCACCCTGGAAAAGATGGTTGGGGAATTCTTCAATCCAAATGGAATCACTGTATACTGATAGGACCCCCATTCTGTTGCAAATGTGGTCTTATGGTGATATTCCTTGGCAATCCGGATCTGATGATATCCCAAGAATCCATCTGTAAAAGAATATACTTCCTGGCCTCCCACATTATCTAACACTTCATCAGTGAATGGTGTAGGGAAGGGGTCATGCAAACAGGCATCGTTCAACTTCCTGAGATCTACATAGATATTGATCTCTCCTGCCTTCTTGTCCTGTACCACCATAGGGCTAATCCACTCTGACTCTTCCACAGGTTCTATAATCCTTGCTTCCAGCATTCTGTCGAGCTCAATCTTCACTTTCTCCTTATATTTAGGGTTCAATCTATAGGGTCTATGTTTGAATGGTCTTGCATTTGGTTTAAAAGGGATCCTCATCTCTCCCACATGCCCTTTAATTCCCTTCATATCAGTGAACTTGGTTGGAAACAAGTCCTGATATTCATGCAACAATTATATAATCTTGTCAATAGTGGCAACATCCCAATAATCTCCAACATTTTCAAGCTTCGGTGTCTGTTCTGTTCCAATATTGACCTTCTTAATCTTGATTGGATGTCCAATGAATGTTAACTCAACTCCTGGTCCTTCCACATCTCTTTGGCCTTATGTTTATGCAATTTTCACCTTTCTTGGATCATCGTCTTTAACAACATTGTTGTTGTAACAACCTTGCAATTTCTGGAGAGGCATAGTCCATTCGTCCTCTTCTTTCTCCAAAGGGAGGTTAGATGCCTCCTCGAATACTTTATGTCTTACAATCTACAATGCTTGATCTACTAAAGGATATTGACTTTCAAATAAGAAGGTGGTTACAAAATTCTGAGTCATACCTTCCCAATCTGTAGTGATGAGGCATAGCTTGGCTTGAAGGTACCAGTTGATAGGGGTTGTGTCTAGCGTGTTAATGAATTTGCGAACCCACTGATCTTGAGGAATGTTGCTCCAAGATTCTTCACAACTTCACACATGGTCCTTTGGGCAGCTTCGACCTATGTACCAAACTTCACAACCTTCTACTTGTGAGGAGAACCGCGCTGTCATCAAGGTACGACATTATATCCATTCTGTAATGTTGTTCTTATGTGTCCCCCACCATCTTTCTGATGTGGATTTCAGGTCCTGATCCATTTGCAACAATATTTGTTTCATTGGTACACTTTCTTCAAAGTCTGACAAGAAGGTTTCTAAAGGATTCAGACCATCAAAGGTGGGTAAGTTGCTTATTGTTGTGCCGATACAATGAAATTCTCTAGTTAATCTAGCACATATTCTAGTAGATACTTCATACATTTTATTCTGCCAGTTCTCTAGTGCTTCTTCTGAGTCTGATGAACATGTGTTGTCACTTTGCCAGCTTAGGTTTCCATCGGTCGTAGGATTGATGTAATCATGCTGTCTGGCTGTTAGTTTGTATATGTTTTCCAGCTCATATGCACGGTCTTCTTATCTGATGGGCTTTGTGTGTCGCTGACCTTCATCTAGATCTAAAGGTGCAATGACCCTAAGGCCATCTCTTTCAAACATCACACGTCTTTTCTTTAAATCAACCACAGTGGAATTATTGAAAGCCCAATCAATTCCTAATAGCGTAGGGTAAGGACAACTATCATCAATTATCTCAATTACCTCAGAATCTGCAAACATTCTTACTCCGTCAATGTCCACAGGGACATGCTCCAATCGTCCAAAGGGGCTGACAACTTGTTGATTAGCCATCCTGAGCCTAATAGGGGAATAGTTCAACTTCATTTTTCCCATCAGTGCCCAAGTTTTCTTCGTCATGACATTGATCTCCGACCCTAAGTCGAGGACCATATAGTCTATATCATATTCACCAATATGAGCATTCAAGTGTAGTTCCTTATTTTTCCTCCTCTTTTTAGCGATTTGGTGTAGTGCCCTATTCAATAAGGGGTCTATCTTTCCTAGATCATACTGTCTTCTTTCCTAGCTCATACTTTCTGATTAAATTTTGTAGTTCTTGTACAATGCTCTCATCCTGAATTAACTTAATGCAAGTATATAAAAATTCCATGAGCTTGCTTACCTATTTTCCTTCTCTTGGCGAAGCAGACTGATCAAATGCCTGAGGCATCCTATATTCCCTTACTTCTGGCCGTGTCTTTGATGAAGAGCCTTGGTATACTTTGAACTCTTTTCTTTCCTCCTCAAATATATGTCTTTCTTTCTTTGAATCAAAAGTTTGGGTCTTCTCTGCAACTTTCTTGATTTCTGAGTCTTCTGTAGTCTTTCCTTGGATCAGTCTGTCTTCTCCTCTAACAACACCTCCTCTAGTGATAATAGTGACTCTAGGGTCTTCTCCACGAGGTTCAACATATATCAGTTGCACTTGCGGTTTCTGCTGAGGTCCTCTTCTCTCCTGAAGCTTATCCAGCAATGTTGGACATTCCTCAATAACATGTTCAAAAGAGTTGCAATAGCTGCAATTGGTACAAGGGTTCTGACAGTCCCTTGCTAGGTGTCTTGGCTGTGCATAATTATAACATATTATATGTCCTTGGCCTTGACCCATACCTCCTTATCATCCTTGTCCTCTAAATCCACTGCGAGGATTGAAGTTTCCTCTCCCAGGGGAGTTATACTACATAGTGTTTCCCTCTTGATGTACTTCACCTTGAACTTTGTATATGTCTCTTGACCTTTCATGCATGAGATCGTAAGCCCTACAATCCCTATCATCATTTCCCATAGACTTATAGAACATGCAATACAAATTTGTGGGTGCATGAACATATTTTTGCATGTAATAGCACTCACCAGGCCGATGTCTATTTCGGCATACCTCGCACCAGGGTAAGGTGACTTGCTTCAAAGGGCTCAGGGCTCCCGAGGCTAAGTATGCATGAAATAGGGGGTAGTTCCCCTTGTCATGGCCTTATGATTTGTATCTGACACACCAGATGTCTTCTCTTTTATCTTTTCCCTTGTCTTTCTTCATATCCTCGACCTGCAGATACAAACTAGTTAGCTGACTCAAGATTTGACTCATACTTGAGATGGATTCTCCCATAGGGGCTGATTCTAACTTCATGGTGATCTCCAACACCTCAGCCTATGAAGCAATATTCTTTTGCATCAGAGGAACTTTTATGTGTGTTAAAAGAGTAGCAATGAACCACTCTTTGTTCTACTCATCTAGTATTTGAAAATCCAATTGGCCTGTTAAGGTCTTGAATCTTTGATTGAATTCCCAAACAGGTTCATCTACCTTATGCTTGATCTCTTTCATCTCTGTAATACATTGTGACTCCGATTTGGGTTTCTTGAATTTTGCAGTCAACACATTCTTGATCTCATTCAGTGGCTTAGGTTGTGAAAGTCCTTGGACAAGCTTCATGTACCAACTCAATGCGCGGTCCCTTAGGGTAGTACTAAACTGGGTTCTTTTAACAGCTTCGTTGGTGTCATTATTAATATTCCATACGAATTCACATAGGAACCAGTGATGATCAGGGTCTTCAGACCCATCTCCCCTAAAGATAGGGAGTCTCATCTCATCTGCCATAGATCTTCCTAGGTTTCCTAGGTTTCCTGTTTGAGTATATGCTGAACTGCTAGTAATAGTACTCTAAGGACTCTGGTGACTCTGACTATTCTGATTGCTTAGTGCTGCTGAAACAATAGGGAGATTAATAATACTTATTTCATCAGTTTGCGTAGTTCTTGAAGTTTTTGGCTCGTCTCGACGAGGTTCTTTAGCTTTCCCTTCCTCTTTCCTAGGGGGTTATGAATGCTCTTTGTCTGTTAGGTCTACCTCTTCTCCACTATAGAAACCCTTGTCCCCATAGTTCGTCTTAAATAGGTTCACAAGATGAACTTCTCCAAACACTCTCCCACTGTGCATATGTCCAGCTTCTGTGTTATTGTTGCTGTCTGAATTTTTTAACATTATCTTTTTCAAATCCGAACAATCTATTGTATCTTCAATATGTTCTTCTCATGCAATAGCATCTTGATTCTCAACTTCAAAAAATGTAAAAATTTTCCTCTGGGTCCCTTGAAGAAATATCTCTTCGCTTGGCTATATGATTCCACTCTGTCAACAACAAACTTGGCGATGTACTCTATCAAACCAGTGATCTACTGATCTTGATACGACATTATCGATTCTCTTGACCTTCTTGATCAGTGCCGATGTCCAAACTACAAGAGGTCTAGATCTGATCTCAAACTGGGTATCTACTAACCTAGCTAACCATTCATGTCTCTCCTGATGGATTCCTCCAAAGAAAATCTCGTGTATATCAATAAATATATCTCTCCAACCAATCCTCTGTACTAAGATTAGGGTTCTTATTCTGAGCTTCAGCGAAGTCCTTCTCTTGATACTATATCCACTTTTGAATTTCTTTCTTTGATGGAAACCACCTTGACATTCCCTCAAGAATATTCCTGTCTTGACAACAGAACCATTTGTTGGCACAGGGGTAGACCCAGGGTTCAGCTCCAAGAGCGCCCCAACAAGCCCTAACTATTGGCCCTTTCGGATTTACCTGCGAAGAAAATGTAGTCTCACCTGAAGCAGCTATGGGGAGGCTGCAGGACAGAGATGTCTACAACCAAGGGAACTATCAATTGGATTCAACACTAGAATAGTACAACATGCATATATCACTTATCAAATTAGATCTATTCCACACATCTAACATATCTACCACAATAATGCAATAACAATATAACAAGGAAAAAGAGCATAGCATCAATCACACACACAAGACAAGATGTACGTGGTTCACCCTCTCTCTAGGGATACATCCACAAAACCATGCTTTATAATGTATTAAGATGAAGCATACAGTTCTTTTCCACGCTCTTAGCTAACAAATATTCTTTCTTCTTCTCTTTATCTCTCTCCTCCCTGTGCAACCAGCTGTAGGGTTGATCTTTGCACCCAACTGAAGATCTTACAATGCTAGAAGGCTCTCGTACTCAACACTTCTCTCTCTCATGATGTTGCTCACTCGATCACATAATAATAGTCCCAACACCAACAATAGTAACAACAATGACAACAACAACCCATCCTAGGTCCTCTTGACTTCTATTTATACATTACAATCACTCACCGACATCCTTAGGCTGAAATCTAGGTGTCAAAACCCTAGATACCAAAACCCTAAGTGTCTAAAACCCTAGGTCAATTTGACCCATGTTTTCAGGGCTTCACCATCCTATCTTTCCTTCCTTCTCACGCGGTGCTCCAAAGCATCCAATGGTGGATTTTTCTGCTTGCTGAGTTGTCCACGATCTTTCTTTCTTGTTGATTTGTCATCCTCGATCTCCTCATCCAATGACTTGATTCCTTTTACTTCACTCTGTATTTTCTTCTCTTTTTCTCACTTCAACCTAGTAACAGTCACTGTGTCTTCCACGCAGTTCACATTTTTCCTTTTCTTCCTTGATCTTCACTTATTTCCATAACCAAGGGCCAACAACACAAAATCAGGAAGAGTGCACAGGGATGATCAATGACGAGATTGCAGTGGATGTATTGGACACACTTAAGGAGAAGACCATGCAGGCCCAATCACAAGCAAAAGAGGTCACAGAGAAGTTCTAGGTGATCATAGGAGAGTTAGATGAAGCACACAAGGATTAGGTGGCTCTGGACGAGCCACATGTCAGCGTTGGGGGCCTGTTGGATGCTGACTGAATCAGAAAGAAAGGCTATTTTTGGAGGAGAATCATGGAAGAGGAAAAGGACAACTGGAAGGAAAAGCAGCACACATGCATGCATGGAATACCTAATGATGATAGGGTTAGAGTTTATGTAATGCATCGTAATGGATGATGTGCTGAAGATATAAATAAGTAGTACTAGGGAGAGGATCAAGGGAGAACCAAAGGGACATAGAGGAAGAGAATTGTAAGGATTGTATGAGTCATTAAGCTGGTGAGCTTGAGAAGGCATGAACGACTCGATCCCGAGGGTTAGATAGCATGATGATGGGCCTGGTGCGTTTTAGTGAGCCTCACAGGGATCGAGGAACCTGGGGAAGAGAGGAAGACTTAATATTGTACCATGCACGACGTGGGATATTTCCAAACTATAATAAAATCTTGAGAGCCAGATCTTTGTGGACATAGCCCAGGAGGGGGTGAACCACGATAAAACTATGTTATGTGACTGAATGAATGTGTCTAGTTATTTGATGAATGATGAATGAATGAAGTAACTAAGAACATTTAGTATGTTGCATGAATGCATAGAATGAATTTTATACCTAGATTTTAAATGCACTGAATAAAGGTTAAGGTTCACAAACACAGATCTCGCTCAGTCTCAGGTTGAACATACCTGACTATTTTAGCCACCCATAGAGCTATATCAGGTGAGACTGCATAGTGCACTCTATTTACTGCATTGCCTTCTAGATCACTATAGGGGCTGATAGTCTTTAAGGGATTTTGTTGGGAATATTCTTAGTTCTGAACCAGGGTCAATCTGTAATGGTCAATGAGAATCAAGACTAATAAGAGTAAATAGAAAAAAAGGAAAAAACCAACACATGTTCATTACTAGTTCAGAGATCAATACTGGGGTATTACATTCCCCTACCCCTATATTTTTCAACGTTCTCGATGCACATCACCATTATATACAATAAATTTCACAACAAAAAGTCAAAACAAATGTGGATATTCCTCCCAGATTGCATCCTCCAAATCCCATGTCACTTCTTCGGGGTTGTAGTGGGTTGGTTGGACCTTTACCTACCCTATGAATATGTTCCAAATCATAGTGACTTTACTTTTCTAAAGAATATAAATCTTGTCTTTGAAAAATTCAAAGAATTTAAATCCTTTATTAAAAATCAATGTGGCCGACCCATCAAGTGATTGAGATTATAAAATGGTGGTGAGTATGTGAGTTGAATGCTTGAAGAATACTTATTTTGATATGGTATTGATTGGTAGAGATCAGTTCCTCATATACATTAGCATAATGGTGTTGCATAATGAAAAAAGAGGACATTAGTCGAAGTGGTTAGATGTTTTTTTCAAGCCAAATATTTTCCTCCTCACTTCTAGGTTGAAGCTATCTATTCTGAAATCTATTTTCTCAATCGCATCTTGACTCAAGATGTTCCAATGGTGATTCATGTTGAATGATGGTGTGGATGGAAGACCTCAGTAGGCCACCTCTGCATGTTTGGATGTGTTTCCTGGGCTCATATTTTTTATGATTGAAGAAAGAAATTAGATGCAAAGATTCATGCTTGCATCATGATGGGCTACTCTAAAGAGTCTAAAGCCTATCGACAATTTGATCTTGTCAAATGAAAAATCATTATCATACAAAATATATAGTTTGATGAGAAATATTCTGGCATCAAGTTGCTGAATTCCTCTTCTGGATTGTTACAAGATGATCATTTTGATGTTGTTTCTGACTCTAGTTCTCTTGTTCCATTTTTCAGTCCTTTTATTGGACAATGAAACTCTATTCCTATTTTGAATGGACCATTGACCTCCGATTCAATTGGTTAGTTGATATATTTTTTGACTAGTCCACCATCTATGTTGACTAAAATTTTCCCGACTTCTGATTGAACTTCTCTTGTGAACAAAAATTCACCCCTTTCTTGTCTAGCTAGATGGGTTTCCAAGACCATTGAAGTTGTTGGACCTGATATCAATGATATTTCTTCAGGTCGACAAACTCATAGTTAGAAGCATCATGCCACCGTTGCATTGATGACTTGTTTACTTTAAACCTATAATATTATTACCTACTCATATGCACAAGGTCAACCTGAATGAGAACAAACTATGCATACATAATTGGATTCTTTGTCAAATAATCACACTTGGGATTTAGTTCCTTGACCACAAGGGAAGAATGTTGTGAAGTGTTGATGGGTCCACAAGACCAAATTTACCTCTGAAGGTGTTGTTGAGCATCATAAATCTCACTTGGTTGTGAAAGGAGTTTCTCAACAAGAATGCATCGACTACATTGAGACCTTTTCCCCTATTGCGAAGATGAACTATGTTCGATTGATTCTTTCCCTTACTGCTCGATTTGGATGGTAGATCCATCAGATGGATGTGGAGAGTGATTTTCTTCATGGTGAACTATCTGAATAAATTTTCATGGAACAACCTGCTATTTTTTTTACAGATTCTAACCTAGTTTTTCGACTTAAGAAATCTCTCTATGGTTTGAAGCAAGCTCCATGTGCTTGGTAAGCTAATATTGTCAATTTATTTCTTCGCCTTCGTTTCAAACATTGTGAATCTGATCACAACTTATATGTATTCCATACTCATGGAAACACTTTGATTATTGTTGTATATGTTGATGACCTTGTCATAACTGGAAATAACACTAATCTCATTCTTCGATTGAAGAAGCAACTTCCTGACTCCTTTGATGTGAAAGATCTTGGTATTTTGCATTAATTTTTTGGTCTTCAAGTATTACCAGTATTTGATGTTTTTTCATTTTTCAATATAAATATGCAATGGATCTTTCGACATGTTTTAATATGGAAGATTGTAAAACCTGTGCTACTCCTTTTCAATTGGGAGTAAAGCTGAGAAAATCTTGCCAAAATCCCCAAGTTGATGCTACTCTCTATTAACAACTAGTCAACACTCTCATATATCTTACTCACAATCGAACTAGCATTTCCTTTGATGTTAGTGTGGTTTCTTGTTTTATACATGATCCCAGAGAAAACCACTGTAAAGTAGTCAAACAAATTTTTCACGATCTCAAGGGTACCACTCATTTTGGTATCAAATATTATTAACGTTCATATTCGTTGGTCAGCTTCACCAACTTTGACTAGGATGGTGACATTGATGATCGAAATTCCACTTATGGATATGTGTTTCTATTTAGCACTGGACCATTGGTTTGGTCATGTCATAAACATAAGGTAGTCTCCTTTTCAACTACAAAAGCATAACACCACAATGTCTTTCATGCATGGACAAAGGAAGTACGGATTCACCAACTTCTTTGTGAACTTGAATTTCCTATTCAAACCTCAAATACCATCTACTGTAAAAATCAGAGTGCCATTCAAGTTGTTGAAAACCCTATTTCCCATAGTGAGATGAATCATGTTGAGCTCCATGCTCACTATTTGATACAGTTGGTTCATGAGAATGTTGTCTTTCTTTCAAAACATATAATCACATAGCTGGTATCTTCATTAAGCCATTATATGAAGCTAGGTTTATCAAGCTCCGTAGGATGCTTGGGCTTCATGAAGATACAATTATGATGGAGTTTCCTTCTGATGTAATTTCACCTCTTAAATATCCATATTTGTGTGATGATGGGGGGGGTGTTGGAACATAAAATTTTGATGGTTCATCACACTTCTCCTGGAATCAGTCGGTCAGATGGTCAACCTACACCTAGAAAAAGTAGGTTGGGAAATCGACCATGTATCTACATCAGTCAATCGAGTAGTCGAAAATATTGTCGGTCGGATAGTTGGCCAACATTCAAAGATAGTTGGTTCGTGGATCAACCTGCCAAGCATTCAAATATGAGTTGGATGCATGGATGGTTGAGTCAAGCATCCTTTTTGAGTTAAATAGACAACACAAATTCAATAGAGTCAACTCTAACCGTCAATGGTTATATGAGGACAAGATATTCCCGATTCCAAGGAAGTTGGTTAGATATTGAAGCTATAAATAGTAAACCCAATGGGTCATTATCAACAACACATGCACAAGAGTTGTGTGCTAATGTTGAACATGGTTCTTATGTTCAATAAGCATTGTGATGTTCTAATCACAATGCACTATGTTTAAGTGTTGTAACAGTGTCTTTAGAAACCACCTTTATCTTTGAAACTTATCCTCTTCTATTATCTACAATTCCATTTATTTGTTTCATATCAGGTTACACCCACTCACCAACATGAACATTGGGTGACTATGAACAAACTAGAGGTTCTCCTCTATCTCAAAAGGAGAAATGGATCTCTAATTGAAAAATGAAGGGTAAGAATTCATTTACAAGAGATAGGTTTGAGGTTGCACTGGATCGGTTTCCAAGGTATGTTAGTCATTTGAAAGAGCATGGTACTAATTGGATTGGATTGAGGTTTTGTCTCCCTATTTTATGGAGTCCCCTAGAAGGTGATGAAGATGAAGATGATTTCTAGGCTAGTATCAGTTAGAAATTGGGCTATTACAAGGCATAAGAAGAGGGTCACCCTTCTTGTAATTGAAGTGCTATGTGCATAGAATCCTCACGACCAAATTCCTCGAAACAAGAATAACATAAGGATTGCATGAGGGCATGAAATGAATTCGGTTGGGGGGATATGGTGGGCCTCGATATTGTCATCATTGTTTCCAGATTTTGACATGCTTTACATACTTTCTCACCCACCTTTCTAACCTTCACTTACCTTTTTATGCCCAAATGACATTTTTGTCATGAGGTACTTATTAGTTTGCATTTTATTACATTTTGTTGACTATTTGATGATAAATAGAGTGGATTGTGTATCCCCATGGGATATCACAATTGGTAAGACATGTGCATACTCTCTCGATATGGGGGGAGGTCACGTGTTCAATCCTTGTGTCCCCGGGGTTGCAGTTTTTCACCCTTACCATCCACAAACGTGGGGAAGTATTGGTGAGTTTCCAATGCCTATTTCCATGGTGAAAAAAATAGAGTGGATTATGTGCTCACAATTACCTCTAGGATGTTTATAGTTTGTATATGATATAGGTTTGTTGTGGGATACACTACATGAAATCTACAACAACACTACTAGGTATCTTCACGAAACTTGCAACAATGTTGTGGGGTATCTATAGGAAACTTGCATTTGTGTTGTGGGAAGTCTTCAAGAAATATACAAAACAATGATGATGTAGAAACTCTACATCTAGTTTGTAGAACTATTGGAACCAAAAATTTAGTATAACAAATCCCAATCCATGAGTCATGGAACGAAAGGCCACACATGGTAAGACAACAAAGACCATGAGTTCATGGAAAGTGAATCTTGCTAGTATGGAGTGCATGTGTGGAATGAAAACGTGGCTCATTTTGAATGTCATGAGGCCTTGAAACATGATGAACACAATTTATATCATGTGTTTAATTTTGATAAGTGAATGGTCACAGTTCAAAGATTCTGAAACCACCTGTGCCCAAGTTATAAAGAGACAAGTAAAATTTGTTAATAGCTGTTAAGACAACTTGAGAACTGTTGGTTCTCAAATGTGTCTCACTACATTTTATTTAGTATAGATATATAGGGGTCACTATAAAAGAATTGTTGGAATACTCTTGGGGGGGGGGGTGTTGAATAAGTATGAGCACTTTATACCACTTTTAACCATAATATATATTCTTTCATTTTATCAACAATGTTAAACATTTTATCATCAATGTATCATCTATGATTGCATTTAATATATCATGAGCATATAATCATAAACAACATAACATCAAAAACATCACATCAAATACACAATACACCAACATTTACGTGGAATCTGAAATGGGAGAAAACCACATAATGCTTTCTTATATATATCAATAATTCATTCATAGGAAGAGCCAAATTCCAAATTATCCAACTGTAACTGGAAGGAGGCTCCAACCCCCTATTCTCAGGCTCCAACCTGAAGGAAGCTACAAATCCATGAATTATATGGCTCCAACCAGAGGGAGGCTACAACCCCTAATTCTCAGTCTCCAACCTGAAGGAAGATACAAACCCATGATTCTCTGCCTCTAACCACAAGGAGGATACAACCCCCTGAGTTCTCCGGATCCAACTGGAAGGTGGCTACAACCATCTATTATTTCCCTATTCTATCACTATTAAATATAAGTGTAGAGCAACTTCCACTACCACAATCACTGCCATTGTCACCACCATTGTCACTATCTTTGTCACATCAACCTGTAACCTGTCACTATATCCAACCTGTCGCATCAACCTGTCACTAATCAACCAATACTCAAACATATCCTCTCACATGGATCATATACCAAGGACACCTCTCAACTATATGTCCAACATCACCAACACATGCCTCTATCAAGCATGTATCAAATCATCAACCTGCACCAACAATCGTGTACCATAAGCCTTACCACAACAAGTGCATTTATCATGCACCAACACCTATACCAAATTGTGCATCAACCATGCACCTCAACATGTACCAAACCGTGTATCAACCATGCACCTCAACTTGTACCAAATCGTGCATCAACCGTGCACCTCAACACCATACCATGTGCCAACCATGCACATCAACCATAACAAGTGTCTCAACCATATACCATATCACTCCCAATCATGCCATGCACCATAAGATAAGACTCAAGTATACACCATAACATGTAACCAAACCATACACCAATATAGCCAATAATGCTTCTAATCAATGTACCATATCACATACTATCATCACCATTCATTTACCATAACACCATAACCATAACCCTTAAAAAATTACCTCTGATCCTATAGCTGACTTTTTGTACTGGAAACTGACCTGTGATTCTTTCACAGTCCTCAACAACCTGGTACCAACATCCCTTCAAAACCTTTCACAAATCCTTTTACATATACGTGAATTTCTCTTCTACAACCCAAAAATATCCACGCTTTCCTCTACTACAACCCGCATATATCCACGCTCTACTAACCAACAACTCGTGGATACTTAAGAAACTAGGGTTTGCTGCAAACCCGATACTTTCTCCTTCGACCCTCCTTTGCTACCTTAGAAAAATGTCGTCACAAGCTTAGAAAAAGATCACTAGTTCACGATATATATAATCAATGAATGAGTGAGTAAGTGTACTTATGAGAGAGTCCTTGAGGTGTTTATATAATTTTTAATAGTAACCTCTCTCCTTACTTTAGGGATTTATTGTTTCAACCACTTTAGTGTTTGACTAAGACTTGTAACCAACTAGGGGATTCTTGACCACTCTTTTGGGCTTCCAACTTTACAAATCCATATCTCCCTAATTGTGAGGAACACCTTGGAATTCCACATATCATTGAAAATGAAACGACGTGTACTATCCATCTATGATAGTCTTACCTACAATTTCATTTTCTTTCATGTTCATATTCATTAATCAACTTCGGGTCCCATAACCACACCTCCGGGGCTCCATGTAGGCTACATCAAATGTACCCAACTAACTCACCATCAATATCAATCATACAAGTGTCAATCAACTATCCAACATCTCTGGACCTATCCAAGGTTTGACATCAATCTCCAAGATCACTCTCCAAAGGTTGACATCAATGACGACCAATTGTCCAACAATCTCCCCCTTTGGAATTGATGGCAACAACAACATTGATGGAAACACTTAGACATGGAAAAACTCATGCGCATTCTCTCCCTGTGATCATCTCTCCTCATAAATGTTTCTATCTCTCCCCCTTTTACATCAATGGAAAAGGGTATCTCCTCTTGGGGCTGATCCCCTTATCTTTATGCCTCTATTATTTCTATTAATATTTGACCAAAGGTTAACTCCCCCTGTCGATATGTCTCCTCCTGATACTGTACCTACTGTAATAAATCATGGGTAAAAGAATAGCTCCCCCTCTGGGTATGTCTCCCTATTTGTATTCTACTAATATTCTTTTCTTGATCTCTCTCTGTTATGATTTTTCTTCCCTTGAATTTTTTGTAAGATGTATATGTTTCCTTTCCTCTCTTCCAATGTTGTTTATTGTCCATTGGTGCTTCCTCTTGAATTTCACTGACATATGTAAAAATAATTCAAAATTTTATTTCTTCATTTACTTGTCATGTTCAGTTGACACTATTCTTCAACAATGTCCTTCTGATGATACTTCTGCTGACAATTTCTCTTTCCCTGTTCTGTTGTGCCTTTCACTGCTTGCCTTTCTGTGACCAATTGATTCCAACTGATTCCAATTGTAAATATGTTGCTGTGCATATAACCTATGTTTCATGTATGTGCTAAGCATATCATGAATACATATCTTTCCATATGTCACAAACTGTTCATAACCCTACTACTCAACTGTACACAATGTTGACCCATCTATCACTATACTATCATGAAGATTTCTCTGATTATGATACAACTGATCAATATGTTACTCTATACCTATTCTATCTAATTGATCTTAATATGTCTTTGCAACCACTACTCAAAGGATGGTTCTCTGATCTGTCTCAGCTACTACATGGAATCCTCCTATTCAATATTCATATTTACTGGGAGTCTCCAAGTCGGATGGATAAGAAAAATACTTGTTATGATGCAGAGTAATATTCTTCTTCATATGTGGAGACATTTTCCTCTTCATCCTCTTTTTGACTTCTGTCATCATCCTGAGTTCTGACATCTTCTTATTTATCCTCTTCCTGAATTCTGACACTTACCTCTTTGCATGTAAATTCTTCATGATATTGTGTTGCTACAAATCCTGTAAGTATGATTCCTTGGAACTATTCTTCATTTAACTGATCTTCTTGTTCTTCATTTCTTTTCCAAGCCTTCTTGTATCTATCATCAATATTTTATTTCATGGGAGGATTTATCACACTTCTACAATCACGAGCTATGTGCCCATAGTTATGGCACTTGTAACATTCAATGTCATGTGGGGCCACATAAGCTTTTCTTGTTTGATCATTTATTTCATAAGCCCTGCAATCTGCAACCTTATGTCCAAAGTTAGTACAATAAAAACAACGACTATAAAATAAATTTACATACCTGTGAGTGAATGATATTCATTGTGGTGTAGTCCTTCTATAATTCTTCCTTGGTTGATCAAGATCTTCTCTTTTTTTATTTCTTTCACAATGATTGAAGCTTCTTTTCTCCCTGAATGTAGAAGGTCTTTTGTATTCATTCCTTTCTGATTCTTTTTGACCATGATTCCTTCCTTTGATAACTTCTGCATCACTCCTTTGTTCTATTTCTTTCATCAAGGAGCTTGAACCTTCCTCAAAATGAACATTCTTGTATCCTAGTTCGGATTTGTCACTGTATGACCTTTGACTATTGATAATATTTTCTAACACTTGAGAAATTTTCAAGTTCTTACTAATCTTGTTGACTTCAAATCTTAATGTCACGATTTCCTTTTCGAGCTTCTCACACTCTTTTTCTTTCTTTATCATATGGATCTACATTACTTCTTCCTTTCATTTTCCTTCTTCAAGTAGGGTTCTCAAGTGGATTTTTTCTTCTTTGAATGATTTGTTTTTCTTCCTTTCTTTCTTTAGCTCATTTAAAGCATTGATTAATTCTTCCTCATTATCCACTTCACCTTCTTCATCGTTTTTCTTGTTTTATGTAACCATAAAGAGTACTTTCTCCGAGTCACTATCACTTTCATCATCTTTATCAGATGAAGAACTCTCTTCTCTTGAGTAAGTATTTTTCTTGAAGATTTTCCTTTTATCTTTCCTGTTTCCCTTTTGATATTTATTTTCTTTGTTGAGATCTTCCTCTTCATCACTATTCGACTTCTTAGCATAAGGACATTTATTTGAAAAATGGCCAATTTTACCACAATTAAAACATTTTAAGGGAAGTATACCTTTGTACTTGCTGGTTTCTCTGTTCAACTTCCTTACGAAGTTGGTTATTTCTTTATCCTCATATGAATCATCACTACAACCGCAATTTGGATTTGATTCAATATTTTTCTTCTTCTTTGTCCTTTTGGATGCTTTAAAAGTTGCTTCTTTTGTGGATGGATTTTCCTGTACTGTCCTCTTTTAATAAGCTGTAAATATTTCATGTAGCTCATCCATGCTTATCGTACCCAGGTCTTCTCTTTCTTCTAGGGATGGAATCTTCATATCAAATCTCATTGGTCGAGACCTTAGTACCTTTTGAACAATGATTAGTTCTTTCATTTCTTCTCCCAAACCTTTAATAACATTCACTATTTCATCAACTCATAGAAAGTAGGCTGCAATGTTTCCTCTTCTTTCATCTTCAGTTGTTCAAATTGACCTCTGTAATTTTGATTCTTGGCTCCATTGACTTTGGCATCCCCTTCATAAACATTTTGAATTTTTTCCCATATCTCCTTTGCAGAATCACAATGCCCTTGAAATATACTGAATCAACCAAACCATTAAGGATGGGATTTTTATCCCTCGAATTGTTTTGGCTGAGTTTCTTTCCATCATTATCTATTGGAGGAGTGGAAGGATCTTTGTAACCGTATACTACCAATTTCCAAACATCAAATCCCCATGCTTGTACATATGTTTTCATGCTTATGCTCCATAATGCATAGTTATTTCCATCAAACTATGGTATTCCATTCTTATACAAACTTTTTCTCTCCATGATCTTCCTTCTAGTGGTTACACTGTTTCCTAAAGGAACCTGCTTTGATACCAATTGTTGGAATATTGAGAGGGGGGTAGGGGTGAATCAATATGAGCACTTTATACCACTTTTAACCACAATATATATTCTTTCACTTTATCAACAATGTTCAAAATTTATCATCAATGTATCATCTATGATTGCATTCAATATATCATGAGCATATAATAATAAGAAACATCACATCAAAAACATCACATCAAATACACATTACATTAGTAGTTATGTGGAAACCCAAATGGGAGAAAACCATGGAATGATTTCTTATATATATCAAGAATTCATTGATAGGAAGCACCAACTTCCAAATTCTCCAGCTGCAATTGGAATGAGGATCCAACCCCCTATTATCAGGCTCCAACTTGAAGGAAGCTACAACTCTTTGAATTCTCTAGATCCAACTAGAAGGAGGCTACAACCCCCTAATTCTAAAGCTCCAACCTTAAGGAAGCTACAACTCCCCAATTCTATGGCTCCAACCAGAAGGAGGCTACATGCCCTTGATTTCTTCGACTCCAATAAGGTGTCTAAAACCACCTATCCTTGCCCCATCCTGCCACCCTGAAATATAAGTGTAGACCAACTGTCACTACCACAATCACTGCCATTGTCACTGCCACTGTCACTATCTCTGTCACATCAACCTATAACCTATCATTGTATCCAACCTGTCACTGATAAACTGATACTCAACCAGATATTCTCACATGGATCATATACCAAGAACACCTCTCAACTAGATGTACAACATCACCAACACGTGGCTCTACCAAGCATGTACCAAATCATCAACCTGTACCATCAACCATGTACCACAACCTGTATCACAACAAGTGCATCAATCATGCACCAACACATGTACCAAAGTGTGCATCAACCATTCACCTCAATATGTACCAAAATATGTATCGACCATGCATCTCAACATTTACCAAACCATGCATCAACCATTCACATCAACACCATACCATATACCATACCATGTGCCAACCATGCACATCAACACCATACCATGTATCAATTCTGTGCCATACCATGTGCCAACCATGCACATCAACACCATACCATGTATCAATCACGTACCATAACATGTATCAATCCTGTACCATACCATATACCATACCATGTTCCAACCATGCACATCAACCATAACAAGACTTGTCTCAACCATATACCATATCACTCTCAATCATGACATGTACCATAAGATAAGCCTCAAGCATACACCATAACATGTAACCAAACCATACACCAAGATAGCCAATAATTCTTCTAATAAATGTACCATAACATCACCAAGATGTACCATATCACATACTATCATCACCATTCATGTACCATAACACCATAACCATAACCCTTAAAAAATTACCTCTGATCCTATAGCTGACTTGGTGTATTGTAAACTGACCTGTAACTCTTCCACAATCCTGAGCAACCTGGTACCAACATCCCTTCACAACCTTTCACAAGTCCTTTTACATATACAAGACTTGCTCTTCTACAACCCATGGATATCCACACTTTCCTCCACTATAGCCCGCATATATCTGTGCCCTGCTAACTTGCAACTCACAGATACCTCAGAAACTAGGGTTTGCTGCAACCTCGAGACTTTCTCTTTTGACCCTCCTTTTCTACCTTAGAAAAATTCCGTCACAACCTTAGCAAAAGATCACTAGTTCAAATGATAGATAATCAATGAACGAGTGAGTAAGTGTACTTATGATAGACTCCTTGAGGTATTTATATACTTTTTCATAGTAACCTCTCTCCTTAATTTAGGTCTTTCTTGTTGCAACCACTTTACTCTTTGACTAAGACTTGTAAATAACTATGGGCTTCTTGACCACTCTTCGGGGATTCTAACTTTACAAAGCCATATCTCCCTAATTATGAGGAACCCCGTGGTGTTCCACATATCACCGAAAATGGTACAACACGTACTATCCATCTATGATAATCTTACCTGCAATTTCACTGTCCTTCATGTCCATATTTATTAGTCATCTTTAGGTCCCATAACCACACCTATGGGTCTACATGTAGACTACATCAAATGTACCCAACTAACTCATTATCAATCTCGATCATACAAGTGTCAATCAATTTTCCAATATATATGGACCTCTCCAAGGGTTGACATCAATCTCTAAGGGTTGACATTAATAACCAAGATCACTCTCCAAGGGTTGACATCAATGGAAACCAATTGTCCAACAAGCATCCCACCTTCTCTTGTATGGATACAGAGGAGATAATAGACTACAAACATTATTGTGAATTATTGTTTAATTAACAATATTTCTCGAGTTTGGTTCATTTTTTATATACTCATGTGCGCATGAGGCGATTTAGTAGTTGTTACATTTTTCTTTCCAACACTCTTTTTGAGGAGGAAGGGCCCACTCCAATGCAACCGATGTCGTTGTAATAGTTAGTTCTGTAAGATTTTGTTATTGGAAGTATTTTTAATTTAAAGTTGATTGTGTTTAAGAAGCTGAGTGTGGTGTGTTAAACCCATAGATTGTCATTGTGGAAAAATATATTTTGAATTGTAACTATTATCTAATATATGATCTCATTTTGAAGTTATTCCCTTCTTCTTGTAGATTATTATTATTGTTTTGGTAAACACATTACATCTTCCTTGCATATCTGAAATATTATTTAATTGCAATTGGTTCATGTGTGGTGTCTTTATTTCCAAAATTTTGTAGATCAACATTTCTTCGTTAAACATAGTTCCAATATTTTCATAGAAGAGAACTATTGTCTTCACATCCAAATTTTTTTATTTTTTATTGCATTCAATTTAGAAAATTTATAACGACAAGATTTTCATTTCTTTAGCCAAATTTCTGAATGATCTTAAGTAAAAAATTGTACTCACTGCTATAAGTAATAGGCAATGATCCTATTATCAAGGGATAGACTTTATTTCCTATAGTTTGTTTACATTCTAGCCAAGAGTGATTTTCCTTTACAACAAGAGTGAGTTTCCTTTATATCAAGAGTGAATTTCCCTTCCAACAAAAAATGATTTTCTTTTATAACAAGTGTGGTTTTCCTTTTTCTGCAATTTACATTTAGTCAACTCATTTCTTCCAAGTTTGATTATCATTTCCTTTCTGAAGATTATGTGGTTAAGTAGAAAATTTATAACCTTGGCAGTGGCACTGTTTATACTTTGTCTCTAAGGGTAATTGGTTGAAACTACAAGTACATGAAAAATAGGGGAATCAAAAAGTGTGACTTGCATCTCTCTCTCTCTCTC
>JASDQU010103490.1:109787-147268 GCA_032191745.1 Picea mariana | reverse complement strand
TTTTTGGGATGGCCTTAAAACTGATGTTCAAAGGTTTGTGGCAGAATGTTTGGTTTGCCAACAAAATAAGGTGGAAACAATTAAGACCCCAGGTCTTTTACAACCATTATCCATCCCAAGTCAGTGTTGGGAGGAGGTTTCCATGGATTTCATCACAGGGTTATCAAAGTCTGAAGGAAAGAGTGTAATCATGGTGATTATTGATAGACTGACCAAGTACACACACTTTTGTGCACTCTCTCATCCCTTCAAAGCTAGTACAGTTTCCACTGCATTCATGGAGACAGTTCAAAAGCTACATGGCAGCCCAAAGATTATTGTAAGGGACAGAGATCCCATCTTCACTGGACATTTTTGGACATAATTATTTTCTTGTTTGGGTACTCAATTGCCTCATAGCTCATCCTATCATCCTCAATCTGATGGACAAACCGAGATAGTGAACACATGTCTAGAAGGCTACCTTTGTTGCTTTGTCTCTGATAAACAAACACAATGGTTCAAATGGTTACCCTTGGCAGAATGCTGGTATAACACTTCCTTTCATACTGCAAAAAAAATGACACCATTTATGGAACTTTATGGATACCACCCTCCTTCCATCACTTCTTCTCTAAAAGAAAAATTTAAGGTTCAAGTAGTGGAAGATCACATCTAGAATCAACAACAAGTTCTCCAAATCTTAAAGGACAACCTAACCATGGCACAGAATCACGTGAAACAACAATCAAATCAACATAATAGTGAAAGAAGTTTTGAAGTAGGGGATTGGGTGTTTTTAAGACTACAACCATACAAATAGATGTCCCTCAAGCAAGCCAAGACGGATAATAAATTATCACCAAAGTAATATGGCCCTTATAAGGTGTTGCAAAATATTGGTACTATTGCATACAAATTGGAGCTGCCTTCATCTTCATGAGTACACCCAGTTTTCCATGTTTCATGCTTAAAGAAGGTTATAGGCAACAAGATCCCAGTTCAAAACTATATTTCCAGAACTTGATGAGGAAGGAAAAATCATATTGGAGCCTGAAGCCATCACTGACACAAGAATTTGCCAGTTGAGGAATAGATCCATTTCAGAGTATCTCATTAAAAGGAGGAAACTACCGGCTAAAGATTCCACTTGGGAAGATGAGCCTTTTATACAGAAGCATCCAAAGTTACTCAAGCGTTGCAGACAACACTTGTCTCAAGGGGAGGGGCATGTTAAGCCCTAATATTGGCTCATTACCCCTTAATTGGGGCATATTATATTAGTAATGTTATTTTATTTATGTCATCTTTAGGCCATTAGTTGTAATTATACCTCCTAGTCTTCTATTGAGTGCATCAACCACCTAATTTTTCTTTCCTTTTATATGATTACTTTCAAATTCATATTCACTAAGGAATTCAAGCTATCTAGTTTGTATGGAATTTAATGTTGGTTGTCCAAACAAATGCTTCAGATCATAGTGGTCTATCCTTAGCTAAAATATTCTCCCCATGAGGTAATGTCTCCACTTTTTTAGTGCATGTACAATGGTTGTTAATTCCAATTCATGTGTAGCATAATTATTTTCATGCTCTTTTAGTTTTTTAGACTCATAACACACAACATGATCTTTTTGAATGAGGACTCCACCGAGCCCTTCCTTTCATGTATCAATGCACAATACAAAATATTCATCCATATCTGCAATATTCAAGATTGGTTCACTTGTCAAAATGTATTAGAACTACTGAAAATGCTCTACAATCCATTGAAATTTCACTCCCTTCTATTGAAAAAAAGTGATTGGGCTTGCAATCTTTGAAAACCCTTTTATGAATCTTTGGTAATAACCAACAAGACCCATAAATGATATAACCTCTATCACATTTCTTAGCGTTGGCCATCCTCTAATGGCCTCTATATTCTTGGGATCAACTACTATACCATCCGCTGAAATAATATGCTCCAAGTAGTGAATCTTCTTTTGATAAAATATGCACTTAGTTTGGCATACAATTTATGCTCTCTTAAAAATTACAACATGATATTGGAGATATTACACACTCACCTAGTATTTCTTTTCCTAATGTTGATAGTACAATTTTGAGAATGCTTCCTTAGATGAGAATATTCTCTCTAGACAATATTCCCCTACAAAATAGGGCATTCCTCTTCAATTCAGAGTCAGTTAAACTTAGTTACACTTGTTATCATTGAAATATCGTCTGTAGCATTGCATGCAAATGGTTATAGAAATACAACAATGCCAACAACATTTAGTTCACTTGTAGGACTAAAATACATTTCAAAAGGAAAAAAATATACAATTGGGAAAAAAATGATATGTGCAAATTCACTAAAGGAAGCATGTGCATAGTGCGCGAGACAACAAAGCCCTTAGAGCGTGCAATGCGCTAAATGCGCGTATGTGTACGAAAAAATCTGCACACACCCACGAACGACACATTTATGGTTCTTGTCGCCCCCCCAACCTCTTATGGACCAGCTCCCAACCTGATTTGACCTCCATATTTGAGAGAAATCCGAATGAGGGGCTGGTCAAAGACCAAAGGGTGCCCTAAAAGTCCCCTTGTTCACACCAAGAACCAATTATATTTTTCCTTGAAGAAATGATATAAATGAAAGCCATGGTTGCACTAAGAAACCAAGATCTTCATAGTATTGTTATGCTGCCTCATTTCTACCTTGAGAATCCTCTTTTCTCCTTGGAGTATTCAAGCATCATTGCAATAGGCCATTCCACTCACCTCTCGAGGGAATAGACATTTATTTTCTTCACCATTTGTCATTTTTCTTCCATTGTAAGAAGAGCTTGCCATTAGGGAACTAAAGAGCCCTCCCAAGGAGGAAGATGGGACCCATAAGTCCTCATTTTTCTCTACGCTATTTTGCCTACTAATATAGTTATCCATTGGTGGCATTATCTTGGTCATTGGTTGATTGTTTATGGTTCTAATTTTTTTATGCATTCTAAATTTTACTTAGTTTTTTTAGTTTGTTTCTTTGTTTATTACATGTGTTTGGCATGTTTAACCCACTCACGAACTTCTGTCTTTTCTAGCAGGCCCAACTAGGCATGCACGTGCCATTGTTTTTCTCACCCAAGTGATGAAATAGACACAACATATTGGTGACCATACTGGGGATCAAGTACTATCAAATTCCACCTTATTTGGGCTTATATAGCACTTCTTTTTAATCAATTTGTCTTACAGGTGCCAAAACCAGCCTGGCCTTACTTGTCAAAAGCAAAATTCTGAGTTGGAGGAGGATAATTTCACTCAAAAGTCCACCCCCGACGCGTATCAGAAAGTGCATGGATTTTCCTGCCCACAGATGCTCACTCAACGCACTATGCACCCCACAAACCCTCTTTTCTTTGCGCATTCTACGCACAGTCTGCCCTCTGTGCACCTGTCATAATTGTAACTCGCACACATATCCAAATTTTCAAAATTGTAAGGGTTTTTGTGATGATTTGAGGGCCGCTAGCCTTCAGATTCATGCTTTTATACAATTTGTAATGCTCATGCACTCCACTTAGAATCCTTTACCATATGAAAGGTTAGCTAAACATAGGCACTTAGGGGGTAAAAAGAACCAAAGATTTTCCTCTTTTTCTTTTGGTTGCCACATGGATGGCTTGTTTGGTTTGTAAAATTTAAGTTGAGATTATTGGTATCACATATAAAAACACTTACATTGGGACCATAAATTAACTTTGATCATTGAGTATGCTCTTCTCTCGCACCATAGAATGATCTTGAGAATCAGAAAGGTGGTTAAAGGGACATTCCAGCTCCCTTAACAAAAATATTTAGGAGAGGACAAATCCCCCCTAGGGATCCTCTTAGTTTCTTTTTTGAAATCATCTTAAAGTTGTAAGGGCCCATACATGCCCACATGTTGCAAACTTAGGACAGTTTCTTGAAATTGTTTACTTAGTTTACATCACTACATAAGTTTAAAGATCAAAGTAATGGGCCCATACATGCCCACATGCTTACAATCTAGGATATTTTTTCAAAGATTTCTTAGTGTAAACAATATTTATGGATTTTAAAGGATTGGTAAGGACCCATATGTCCACATGATAGTTCTTTAGGGATTTTAAAATTCTGTAAGGTTGTACCAATGACACTTAGTAAGTTACATAACAAATATTTGTAAGGACCATAGGAAGTCCACATGTTGCATTCTCACACCTAACTTATTAAAAACTTGGCACAATTTTTCACTTGCTCACACACAAAGTCACTCCTCACTCACATAATTTCTATTTTGAATTGTGGAGGTTTAAGTAGGTTTTCTCCAAAGGAATTCCAAAACTTCCCACTACTTCTTTGGAAACTATCCACACCCACTTAATTGAACCGAGATTGTTTCACACCCCTAATCTCTCAGCCCACCACATCTAAAAATTTTCTAAAAAATTTACTAATATTTCCTCCACAGGAGGTGCCAAATTTTTTTTTATAGTCTAGGTAGGATCTTGGGGGTAGGCATCCAAATAACCCCCCGTTATCTGGTTCTCACATTTTCAAACATTAGAAGTTGACAAATAGGGAACTTTCAAATCCTCCAAGTCAAGTGTTCCTACACCATAAGGCAGGGAGATACACGTGAAGGGTTGAAGACCGAGGTCCGGTTGTTCTATGCATCCCCCCTTGAGTCACCCAACTCTTGGAAGGGATCCATCCCATGACCCATTTCTAAGGCCGAAAATATAAATGTCACACTTTGACCAAGGTACCTAGTGACCAAAATTTAGGACATATACCTAGGTGGTAACTGTGGGTTGTAATTGCACCTTGATCAGATTTTGTGTGGCTATTGGGAAATATCCCCATCTCTTTTGAGATATGCACCCTCTACCCCTCATTATAACTGATTATTTCAACCTTCACTAGTTCCTCTTCTGGTGGCTTTAGAACCCAATGTTGAGTGCTCTTGGAAGGCCTAATGCTATTTGAGAGGAAGGATGATATATCGTTTAGGACACAAGCATTTGATTTTATTTGTTCCCCCACATGGACAAACTCCACCTACCCACACGTTTTCTTATTTACAGTTGATTTATGTATGATGCTCATTTGATTACTTGCAATTGTGAGTTGTATTATCTTGTGAAGGTCCAAATTATACAAATCTCTTTTTCATCTATTTCTTTCATCACCATTTGCACACATTCACTTTTCTAGTCAGACTCCATAGGGGACCCACATAATCCCCGTCAATCCAGACACTTGCAAAATCTCCCTCCTATTCTAGGAGGAGTCCCTAGTCTTTCCAACTCGTCGGCTCAACCATCTCACACTCCCGTGAGTGATACTATTTTGGGATCAAATTTACTTGGTTTCAGTTTTCCTGGGTCCAATTCCCAAGGAAATCCATCCACTATATCTCCTTCATAAGGAGGCGGGGGGCAAACTTCTTCTCAAGGGAGAAGTACAACCCCACCAAATCCCTTTCATGGTTAAGGTCCACTACCTGCTCACACAATGGCTGGAACTGATCCTCCACCAAATCCCTTATGCCATACTTGGCATTTCTCAACATTCATGATTTGACTAAACTCACGAATGATCCCATTTTACATGACCCCACATGGCCCAGTATGCTTACCAAACTACCTTCAGATATTCCAAAATTTGAAGGAAAACCAGGGGAGGAACCCGCCAACCATGCTATGACCTTCCACTTATGGTGCTCTTCAAACAACATCATGGATGATTCCATACGCTTAAGGTTATTTCAAATAAAATTCACTGGTCCATCAGCCAAATGGTATGTGGATGAAAAATCAGGGTCCCATGTGACTTTTGAATCCTTAGCCAAATCCTTTTTGGCCTTTTTTCAACTACTAGTTCGTCATGACCTTGTTTTAGAACTACTATCCGATTGCAAACAAACATCATCTATGCATATTGCCGACCACATCCACAAATGGCATCGACAAAATAGTTTGTGTAAAGAAGAAACCACCAAAGAACAATGCCTCAATTGGTTTCTTAAATCACTCATCTCTATACTTTCCAAAGATGTAGCATCCACTTTTCCTCAGTGAGAAGAGGAAGCCATCAACAAGGCCCAACAATTTGACCTTATCTATGCTCAATCAGGTTGCTTATACACAATGTTACATGATGCACCCTGAACCGTACCATTTGACCAAGACAAACCTGGGATGTCCCACATTGCATATGGGTTTATTGGTTCCACGACACACCAAAACCCTTACAACCAACCACCACCTATGTATGGTGCACCTCAATATCCAAAAATATATGGAGGGCCATCTTATTACCCTCCTCCCATTTACCAACAACCATACCTTGTTACTCCCCCTCCACCAATAGGGGGACCCCCACCAACACCCATGATGCGTCCGACTTCCCAACCAATTTCAGGATCACCTTCTACCTCAACATATAACCTAGGCACTACTGAAAGTGCTTCCCCTTCCTATGTGCCCTATGGATGGTTGCCACAAAAAAAATGTACTTTCCCTTTCCTGGTCCTCCACAACCGATTGCTCCTCCACATGGGAAACCACATGATGACGTTAAATTTGTTCAACCCTCTCCCATTCAACAAATTCATACTTTTGAACAGTTGAATACGGAAAATTCAGCCCATCAGTCGAATAATTCAAAGAATAAAGGGAAAAAATGAAACAATAATAACCTAGGACCAGGAGGAAATAACCCCCAACAAAACCACCCTGCTGGGGGCAACCAAAATCAAGGCAACTAGAACCCTCAAGAGGATAATAACAACAATTGCCAAGGGAAGAACAACAACAATATGAGGATGGAATTCCCTTGCACTCTTTGCGGTGAGTATGGACATTATACTCACCATTGTCTCAAAATTTTTGACTTCAAACGGATGAAAGAATCTATGAACGCGCCACTTCCTCCAGCACTACCCGCTCCTCAGTAGGCCCCACAAAAATACTTGCAACAAACACTCTCGACCATGTTGCAAAACCCTATTCCACACCAAGTTGTGATGAATACCCAATAGGAGGTACACCTTGCCCCACCACAAATGGGGCAATATTCCACCTTAGAAATCCAGCTGATCGCAATATCCTCCTCACCAGTGAAGAAGAAATTATTTTGAAAACACGTGATCTTTAATACCACACCCCCCTAAATCTACTCCAACCACCTCGGAAGTAGCTCCATCTACAACCAAACAACCCTTGATGCTTCCATGCCCTAACATAGAACCACACATTCACATACCCTATATTCCATTACGACGAATGTCAATAACCGTCATGCTAGGGAGGCCCATAATTACAGTCTGGTCGATGACTTAGCTCAGTCTCCTGCAGCCATGTTTGTATTGGAGGTCCTCCAAACTTTTCCAACTCAACATAAATCCTTTCTTTCTGCCTTGGGGGATGTCAACCCAACTGATACTAGACTCATCACATTCGATCTAGATAGCGGAGAACCATGCCTCCCTGATTTAGTAGATTTCCAAATACCAGTAAAAATTTGGAACATCATAGTTCATCAATGTATCATCGATGAAGGTGTATCCACATGAATCATGTCCAAAATTGTATGGAAAAAACTTGTCTCCCTTGATCTAGCACCATCCACCATCACCTTGAGAGCCTACGATGGTTGACCATCCTCCCCTGAAGGGCTCTTCCAAAATGTCCCTGTCGAACTCAGGGGAAAAACCATCCTCATCGAAATTGAAGTTATCGACGCCCCACTTGATTACAACATCTTGTTCAGACATAGATACATGTACGCTATGAAGGCAATGACCTCTTCTGTGTTTCGAATGATCATTTTCCCCCACAATGGGAAAATCGTATCCATCAACCAAATTACACATTATGAGCCTAACTACTTCGCCAACATCGATAACATTCTTCCTCTCGTTCACACTAGCTCAAATGCTTATTCACTCATTGACATGGGTCCTAGAATTTTCAAAGACCCATATTTGTTGGGGGCATATCATGGAGCACCACCTCTCATACACCCTTCAACACAAGTGTGTGTATTATCTTATAATGGATTAGATAGCAGAGACATTGTTCCTCTCACTGAGGCCTCGCCTCACCCCGACATTCCACTAGTTGAAGAACTATTACCTCAAGAATTCCTTGAGAACCATACTGCACCACATATCCCTGAATTCCCCCCCCCTCCAGGGGAAAATCCTGGTTTGGGAGACAATCCCTCAAGACATTACTTAAATTCCCCTCTTCTACCCCCCATCTAGAGTTCAAGCATTTCAGGTAGCTGCAACGCTTACCCTTCCAAACATGGTGCTTGCCATCCTTGTATGGTATCTTCACCCACCCGTGATGGTTCATCAACCATCTCTCCCTCCTCATACATAGGGAATCTTGATGCAAATTCCAGTATAGGCTCCAACTGCACCACCCTCACCCCCAAATGTTGACACCACTACCATTGTTGGGGGCAGATGGAAGAAGAAAGAGCCCACAAATCCACTTCCTCCCCGATTTCAGCCTCCTTGCGCACTATGCAAAAAAGAGGGACACCCTACCAATAGATGTCCCACTCTTCCTGAGCCTTTGTTTTCCAATCTGTTCTCAGCCATGGGGTCCTGGTCCCACCATCTACACAGTCACATTCCCCGGGTCATCATTTAAACTTGGCCCCAGGGGAGAATTTTTCTCACTTCACATTCAGGTACGCATGCTCATGTTCAAAATTATCAGATAGCTATTATATGTTCTTTCTCATAAGATATTGTCCACGTCGGGTATTTGGTTTTTATGTGTGTAGGTACTTGGTCATCACAAATGATGCAACCCATTTAGGTATATGTTCGACACTGACATGTAATTATTGCCTCTGACAATCAATTTCATCTCCCAGTCACACCCTCTGACGTTCACCTTTAGGATCCTTACATCCGGATCTGCAGTACTGTCACCTCTACTACATTTTGGTACTGTCACTCGGTAGCACTCTCCCTCACATGATTTGTCCCATTCATAGTTCCCCTTAGTAAATTGACACTCATGCTAATTTTAACCCCTAGGGATGGGAGTCTCGATAGTCTTATGCGCTTCCGAGAATAAAGCCACATACTTTTTCTCATCATATTTCTAGCTTTCCCCATGGGCTCCCAGGTTCTGTCATCTCGGTTCTATTGACTGCACTCCTATAGTATCATTATCCCTCCATCTCATACACCATCAGTTTTCCTATCTGTATATTTCCCTCAATTCATTTACCTCATACAGAAACCCACCCATGGGCCCCCCACCCTCCACCAGTTCTCTACACAACTTGCGCCCTCACAGGCCAAGCCATCTTGCACTGGGGCACCCTTTTCTGTATCTGTACACTCATCCCAAATTATTCTTTATTTATTTCATAATTGTAAAAAGACTTTGTTTCCAACATTTACTTATCTTTTTGTCATCACCCTTGATGAACTTCTTTTCCCAGCAACACAACCCATGTTTCCCTTGGTTGGGGCATCCACTCTCTCTCTTCATTCCAACATTGTTCATAAACACTGAGTATCCCAAGTCCATGTACACATGATCTCTGAGTTATTCCACTCTGTTAGCCTCTGGCACAATTTAACCCCACATCTATTCATCCCCCTGACACCAGATACATTTTTACAGTTACTGCCAATCCCCCTTCAAAATTCCCCAACCAAGGGTAGTCTTGAGTCTCACCGCATCTTGACTTCATTCATGTTACCTATCAATACCTGATCACATCTCAGTGGATTTCATGAATCCCTTTGATTCTTGGAGTCACGTCTCCCTTTCTATTGACACCAACACATTTTCTAGAAGGGAGACAATATCTCGACTCTCACTACCTTTACAACGAGGAGTCTCGGACGACACAGAGAAAATCATAATTTCTCTTTGATTTTTTTGACCCCCATAACATTCGACCTCAACAAAATATCATGTTACCGTGGGTCTTACTATGTGACTATTGCATTTGTTTTATACCAGCCGAAGACCTCTAAATTTGTTAGGCCATCAATTCCTACAAGTCATCGACACTTCTTACATGCATCCTTGCCTCACTTCAGAGTATGTTCACCATTCAGAATTGTCATATTCCATTATCAACCACCCTAGAGGGCGTTGCGATTATCTACACCAGCAAACATCTTCAGTTACCATATTACATTTTGGTTACATGACACAAGCATGGGGCATGCCCACCTTGTTTGTATACATATTTTATTTTTTCTCCCCAGAGAAAGGTGTGGGTCCCACTGTTTCCCCTCTCCCTCCAATAGATCACTCTTGTAGTTCCTCTCAACACTCTTCATTACAATGGCACTCTTAGTAGAAGAAACATTGATTTATTTTGGCTATACGTATGCTCCTAACCTCACACATAAGGGGGCATATGTTATCACTGAAATATTGTCCGCAACATTGCATGCAAATGGTTACAGAAAGACCGTGTTGCCAACATCAATTAGTTCACCTGCAACAGTAAAATTCATTTCAAAAGGAAACAACTATACAATTGGGAAAAAATTGATATGCGCAAATTCACTAAAGGAAGCACGCACACAGTGCATGGGACAACAAATCCCGAGAGTGCACAATGCGCCAAATGAGCAACTGTGTACGAAAAAATCCACGCACACCTATGAATGACACATTTATGGTTCTTGTCGACCCTCAAACCACTTATGGACCAGCTCCTCACCTCATTTGACCTCCATATCTGAGAAAAATCCGAATGGGGGGTTGGTCAAAGACCAAAGGGTGCCCTAAAAGGCCCCTTGTTCACACCAATAACCAATTATATTTTGCGTTGAATAAATTTGATAAATGAAAGCCATGGGTGCACTAAGAAACCAAGATCTTCATAGTATTGTTATGCTACCTCATTTCTCCCTTGAGAATCCTCTTTTCTCCTTGGAGTATTCAAGAATCATTGCAATAGGCCATTCCACTCACCTCTTGAGGGAATAGTAATTGATTTTCTTCACCATTTTCCATTTTTCTTCCATTGTAAGAAGATATCTCCATTAGGGAACTCAACATCCCTCCCAAGGAGGAAGAGGGGACCCATAAGTCCTCTTTTTTCTCTATGGTGTTTTTCCTACTAATATAGTTATCCATTGGTGGAATTATCTTGGTCATTGGTTGATTGTTTATGATTCTAAGTTTCTTATGCATTCTAACTTTTATTTCTTAGTTGTTTTAGTTTGTTTCTTTTTTTATTACATGTGTTTGGCTTGTTTAACTCACTCACGAACTTTTGTCTTGTCTAGCAGGCCCAACTAGGCATGCAAGTGTCATTGTTTTTCTCACCCAAGTGACGAAACAAACAAAACAACACTCAATTAGAGTAGTGGAAGTCACTCATGCAAAACAACCTCAGTTTTATCACCAACAATTGCATGTGTTTCTCTCACTTCCACACATGTGACTCAGTTAACTGATAATTGCATGGATTAGTTAACTAGAACTAAGTGGTAGATTACTTTATTTTTTGTCAGTGAGTGTCTAGATCTCTTTAGATCACTACTATGGAGAATTCACTTAGCCATGTAGAATATATCATGCATATTTTACCATTTTACTCATTAGTGAATACAATTATTGATTCTTTTCTCTCATCTCTTCTCTCCTTCTCTCAATTTGTAAGCTTTGTACGAATTGTTGTTAGCTAGATTCTCTATGCAGGTTTCACCACAATTCTACATGGTATAAAATCCCATAGGTTTCTAGGAGCAAGGCACACATGTATCTTATTTGCAGGTCTAGAAGGGAGATGGATTAAAAAAACATGGATTATTCATTAACAATACTTCTCATGCCTCATAACTACTTTGAGTGGAAGCTACTAAAAATTCTACATCAACTCAGATGTAAAGTCTTGTACCAGATTACCATGGCTACAGAGGTTGAGACAACCTCTATTATCAAGAAGAATAAGTATCTCAATCACATGGATGAGGCTTACAACTTCCTCGGTGTGTCTATGTCCCCCGAGATTTTGTTTCACATTGAAGCATATACCACACTAGATGAGATTTGGACAAAGTTGGAGGATCTCTTTGGAAAACAAGACTAAATGAGAGGCCATATGCTCGAGGTCAAGATAAATTCCTTAGATCCAAGGAATTTTGAAAACATATAGGACTTCTTTATGAAGTTCAAGTCCCTCCTCCTTCATCTAAAGGGATGCATAATAAAAAAATCCACTCAACACAGTCAGTTAATCCTTTCTATATAAGAAAAAATTAGTCCGGATTATTCTATTTTTGTCTCATCATTTCATACAAACAAATTCACTTTAGCAGTGGCTTGGAAAATGCCAACATTGGATTGGTTTATCGAATCCATCAAGCATGAGAATGATAATATCATAAAAATGGGGATAATCAAGCGACCCAATGCACATGCACTTGATGTGTAGGAAAGAACCAACACTTCCAATTTTAAGTCCAAGCAAAAAGGTAAGGGAAAGGAACATGTAGAGAGAGATAAGGAAGGGAAGTCCAAACCATTCGATGATTCCTTAGGCTCCAAAGGTGGAAAAGGAAAGAAAGGGAAGACTAAATGTGGTTACTGCAACCATTGTTATCATCCCGAGTCTGCATGCATGAATAAATAGATTGATTAGATGGTTTAGATTCTTCATAAGGAAAACCTTGAGGATATCATTCTTGAAGATGCGAAGAAGAAGCTGGAAGATCAAGCCAAACGAGGTAAATCTCATGCAATGATTGCCATTAAATCTTCTCCTAATGCATGGATATTAGATTCAGGTGCATCCCACCATATGGCAGCAAGAAAAAATGTTTTATATTCTATTTCTCCATGCACATGTCCTCCCATCCTCATGGGAGATGATACCCCACTTGAGGTCATTGTCCAAGGGATATTAGAACTCCCACATGGAAGTTTTGAGAACGTCTTGCATGTTACAAAAATATCAATGAATCTACTCTTCATTTATCAAATAGCGCATTCTGGTACATGAAAAAGGGTGGAGTTCACACCTGATTCCGTAACCATATCTGATATTCATGATAACTCCACGATTGTTGTTGGTGAGATAAACCACCAATATCATTTGTATACTTTCAATAAATTCATTGCTAAATCTGATTCGACTTTACTACTGATGCATGCTGATGATACTAGTAGGTTATGGAACAATATAGTCGGCTATTTGAATTTCAAATACATGCAACAACTATGCAAACATGATATGGTCAGTGGATTTCCCGACATACACTTTTCAAAAGGAGTTTGTCAAGGATGTGTTCTTGAAAAACATCCTCAAGAGAAGTTTGAGAAAGGGAAGTCCTAGAGGGCCTACTCTCCTTTGGAGCTCATTCATAGTGATATGATGTGACCCTTTCCTCATTCATCCATCAACAAAGCAAGGTATATGATTACATTTATTGATGATTTATCACGATACACTTGGGTGTGTTTTCTTAGGTAAAAGTCTGATGTTTTTGAGCATCTCAAAGACTTCAAAGCACATACAAAGACTCAGTCTGGGAGAAACATCAAAATCCTCCTCACAGAAAATTGGGGGGGAATATGTGAACCAAGATTTCCAACATATTTTTTCATAGGTATTTATATATATGAAACACATAATACCTTACACTCCACAACATAATTAAGTAACTGAGAGGAAGAACCGATCCTATAAGGAGATGGCCACTTGCATGTTGCATGGAATATATATACCACACAAGATTTGGGATGAGGAAATTAACCATGCCTACCACATTCAAAATATATTTCCTCACATATCTGTTTAGGACTAAACTCCCTTTGAGGATGGAGAAACAACAAATTGGAAGTCACCCACTTCCAAATATTTCGATCATATGCATGGGCCTGTGTACCCTCTGAAAAGAGGAAATAATTAGATCAAAAGAGTACCACATGCACATCTGTGGGATATCCAGATGGTGTGAAGGGTTACAGGTTACTTGATCCCTCTACTGAAAATCTCATCATTGAGTGCATTGTTTAGTTTGAGGAAACTCCCTTGCATGCACCATTGAAGCCACATGTTGAGACCTTTGTACCACTTCTTGCACCATACATCATTGATGATGAGTCTACTCACTCATATAATGGTTCATATATGATCTTCGTATCTGATTCAGAATATGATGAGCATGTCGATGATGAACATGATGATGTTGAGCCAGCACATATTCCTAAGTGGGAAAAAACCACCCTACAAGAAACAAGAGTCATTGTGGGGGATCCAATGGATCAGAGCAGGAAGAGCTCTGAGTTTGAGGACACTCCTCATGTACTCACAACTACCAAACCAATGATTCCCATGCATTTCTATATGGTTCTATATTTAGACCTGCAGACCTATGCAAAGGCTGTAGGGAATCCCTTCTGGTAAGTCTCTATGAAGGAGGAATATAAATTTCTCCTCGAGAAAAAGACTTGGGGTCTGGTTACAATTCCTTTAGAAAATAATCTTTTCAGATGCAGATGGGTATACAGGGCTAAGAAGGTAGAAGAAAAACAAGTGAGTAGGTATAAGAAAGGACTGGTTGGAAAAGGATTTCAATAGATCCATGAGATAGACCATGATGAGATCTTTTCTCCCGTAGCAAAGATATAATCCATCCGATTGGCCCTTTCCATTGTGGTAGACGGGGGGTGGGAATTTCACTAGATGGATGTGAATAATTATTTTCCTCATGGGGATCTCTCAGAGGATATTTACATGGAGCAACCAAAAGGGTTCATTTATAACTCATCCTTAGTGATGAATGAAAAATTCTCTCTATTGCCTCAAGTAGGCACCTATATCATGGTACGCGAAGATGGATGCCTACTTTATTTCTCAGCATTTTTCCAAATGAAAATCAGATCCAAATGTCTACATTCTAAGAACCTCAAGCTCCTTGTTGATCTTAGTTCTTTATGTTGATGACCTCATGATCATAGGAAGTTCAACCTCAACAATTGTTGCGGTCAAAGACATTATGCACGACATGTTTTCTATAACGAACATGGGTCCATTGCACTATTTCCTTGGTCTCTAGATAATTCAGGATGCTTTAGGAAACAAGTTATCTCACACTAAGTATGTTATGGATCTCTTGGTTAGATTCCAGATGACAGACTACAAGTTGAAAACCACACCCTTTTTGTTTGGGGTGCATCTTGAGGATGGTGGGGATACACCAGTGGTAGAAAAAACCTTATATCGATAACCTATGGGGATCCTTATCTATCTCACCCACACCTATATGGATCTCTCATACGCAGTAGGGGCCATTTATGTTAGAAAAAGAAGACCACAAACCAATAAAATAAGACAAATGTGGAAATAAAACACAAAAGATACACAATACAATAGAGACACAGATGTATGTGGTTCACCCAGTGTGGATTATGTCCACCAGATAAATTTCTAAGTCCTTTCCTTTTTATTATACAGCAAAATGAAGGGATACAACCTACAACACGCCTGCTGTAACTTCCTCTTCTTTCTCTCACAATCTCCTCTCTCAGAATACAATATTCACACACATACACAACCATAATACAATTCCCTCATAAAATAGGGTTTCCTTCTAGGGAACAAAACCCTAAAATAAATTCTACCATTAGATCTGTGACCTTATAACGAATGGTCCAAATTGAATAGGAAATTGCAATATTTTACAAGGTAATTTTTCCCAATATTTTGCTTCAAGGGCGTTGTCCCAAAATCCCCTTCTAGGGGGGGCTACAAAAATTGTCTCCACCCCCCCTGGACCCTCCTGGAGACATTTTTGGGGGGAAATTCCCCCTCCCCACCCCCCATTATGGAATTGGGTCCAATCACGACTGAAACAAACCTCTGAATTAGGAATATAATCAGGCTCCACAACCAATAATTTTCGGGTACATGCATGAGCCACATGAGCTACACTGGAAGGTTTCTAAGCGCATTCTTAGATATGTTCAAGGAACCATAGGTTACAAGATCCGTTATGAAAAAGGTTGTGCATTGGATCTCATGGGCTTCACTGATTCGGATTGGGATGAAGATAACACATATCACAAGTCCACATCTAGGTAGTGCTTAGTTTGGGTTCCAGTCCCATTTATTAGTCGAGCAAAAACAAGTCAACTATTGCTCTATTGTTAGTAGAGTCTAAGTACAAAGGAGTGATAAATGTCACTATTCATAAAATTTGGATTCAAAACTTCCTCACCGAGCTTAGAATCTAGTTTCATCATTCAACTGTCATTTGGTGTGACAATGAGAATACTCTAAAGTTTTGTAGAGACCCAATGCAATGACTATGAGCCAAACACATTCAGAACCATATGCATTACATTAGAGAGTTGGTACATGATATGATAATCGATTTGCAATACTGTCCATCTGCTGAACATAATAGAAACATATTCACCAAGACATTTACTTAGCATAATTTCCACTTCATGTGTGATTGTCTTGGAGTGAAGGACACAATTGCTTAGAAACTACCTTTCTTCCTTTTTTTTTTTTATGCATTGTACTTTGAGGGGGGTTTTCTTCCCATGAGTTTTTCCCTCTTTCCTCTATTTTCTAGTGTTCATTCTTAGATGCATTGTACAATGGATACCTAACATGGTCTTGGTTTCCGGGACCCATTCATCATTTACACCCTAGTAGTGTTTAGAGGGGATGTTGGAGATAATACACACTCACCTAGTATTTCTTTTTCTAAGGTTGATAGTCCAATGTTGAGAACTCTTCCTTAGATGAGAATATTTTCTCTAGAGAATATTCCTCTTCAGTTCCAAGTCAGTTGCACTTATTTACACTCAATTAGAATAGTGGAAGTCAATCATGCATGGAAACCTCAGTTTTATCACCAGAAGTTACATGTGTTATCTCACTTCCACACGTGTAACTCAATTAACTGATGATTGCATGGATTAGTTAGCTAGGACTAGGTGGCAATTTACTTCAGTGTCTATCAATGAGTGTCTAGATATCTCTAGATCACTACTATTGTGACTTCACTTAGCCATGTAGAGTATATCATGTGTATTTTACCATTTTTCTCATTAGTGAATACAATTCTTGATTCTTTTCTCTCATCTCTTCTCTCCTTCTATCAATTTGAAAGATTTGTATGATTTTATGTTAGCTAGATTCTCTGTGCAGGTTTCACCACAATTCTACACACCATTCTTAAATGTTTCTCATGCTCTTCTTCCATACTTGAGTAAATGATAATATCATCTAATAAAACAATCACAAACTTTTCCAAGTACTCCCTAAACACTACATTCATCAGGCACATGAAAAATGTTGGGGCATTTGATAACACAAAAGGCACTATCATGAATTCATAATGCCCATACATTGTCTTGAATGTTGTCTTACCGATATCCTCCTCCTTTATTCTCACTCGATGATAACCCAATCTCAAGTCAATCTTAGAAAATAACCGTGCACCCTTCAACTAATTAAATAAATCATCAATCCTTGGAAAAAGGATATTTTTTCTTTCTGGTGACCTTGTTCAACTATATGAAATCAATACATATCCTTAAGGTTCCATCCTTCTTATTTAAAAAAATAACTGGGGCTCCCCAATGTGACAAACTTGGGTGTATATACCCCTTCTTAAAAATCTCTTCAGTTTGCATCTACAACTTTTTAAATTCTAGTGTGCCCATTTTGTAAGGTTTCTTGGACACCGAGGAAAATCTTGGTACCAAATCAATAGAGAAATCAATGTCTCTCTTTGGTGGAAATCCTTTCCTAAAAAAGTCTTCAAAATATCTAAATACTGGATGGTCTTCAATACTTTCCACTTTATCCTTGGCTTCCTCTTCCATATGGGATACAAAAACTTCATGACATCCTTTACTGAAACTCTTTTTCAGCTACATGGATGAAATTTATTTAACAACTACAAATCTCATAATGCCTTGAATCTTTCCTTGCTTCCCTCCCTCATCAAGAGAAGTTATTGTATTGTTTTAACAGTCTAGGACAACATGGTGTTTTTCCAACCAATACCTACCAACTAGATAGTCATATGAACCCAATGGTATGATTTTCACATCTGCCTTTGTGATGAGTCCATTCATGTCTATTGGAAAATATTTAACCAAATCATTAATCTTCCTTTAGCCCTTGTGGCTAATTGATACTCTTATTTCTTGTTGTACAAGGATGCATAAATACTTGGCATACTTCCACCTATATATTCAACTATTTCAGCCTCCTAAATATTGTGGAAAATCCTCATTATTTCACCTTTGTGAGGGAAATCCCTATATAAGTGATTTCCCTCACATCCCAAACATTGTATAGGATGCTACCTTGTCCTTTTCCCAAATGAATCTGTTGTCTTGTGCTCATTTTGGGTTGAATATACTTGTTGATTTCCTTGGGAGTTGTTCTTGAAAAGGGGTGGCTTAAAAACTTTCTTCCTTTGACCCTTTTTACCCTTCATCTTGTCATTTCGATATTTTTGGAAGACTGGTCTCCCTTTTCTTTGCTCATAAAGATGCTCTTCTCTGCTTATGGCTTCCTCCAAATTCTTGGGTGTTACGAGGGAAAAACTCTCTATGGCTAGGGTAAACCACAACAGATAGAAATGACTGCATAAATCAAATCTATCCCAACAACATGATATATAAACCAATATGCAAATAAGATAAGAAAGAGGCCTACCTCATCTAGATGTTCAATTATGTACACCATTGAGCACTTTGAATCAAAGTTATATACCTGCAACAATTTCTCAACAAACATGCAAAGCAAGCATATGGTGATGATATAAAAGGTTAGCAAATTAGATAGCATAATCCATTAATATACATAACAAATACGCCCATGGATAATAACTCATATATTTTCATGATATCAATTGGACGAGAAATGAGTATTTCTATTAATAAATGATCATCATAAGTGAAAATATTACAGACTTCTGTGTCGGCATGGTTCAAAACTGAGAAACTAAGTTCCTTCCAGTTGGGCCTCCACCACTTCAATCCTCCACCAAATGTATGCTCATAGAAGGGAGACAATGAGGTTCTCCATCAATAAGGGAAGAGCTTGGGGGGATGAACACTGTGTTCAGACTTAAAGGACAAAGGGATGTAGACTCAATATGAAGTAATAATTTCTCTAGAGTAACTTTTCTCTGAAAGTTAAATTCTTTCTCTCTTTTTCCATAGCTCGGAATTGGCCGATTTATAGCCTTCAAATTGAACTGAAGGGTTGAGTCAAAACATTTCCAGTATATGGAAGGCCAAGGATTAGAGATCTCCTATCGTGACATGGAAACTCGACATTTATTTTTCATTTTTTGGCACAAATCCTGATGTACGTGGGCTGTAGTGGAGCAACCTACATATACACATGTTGTATAGTAGGCAAGGTGCATACATGTGGAAAAAATTGTATTTTTAGCTCTGGATTTATCAAACAGGGATGATAAGTCTACATAGGGAAATGTAAAAATTCCCTCTATGCAAGATTGCATAGGGTGAGGCAAATCTTTCTATAACAGATGCCCCCTAATGTGTGAGGTCATAGGAGTATATGCGATGGCCGAAATATATTATAAACAACCCAGAAGTGGAGTGATGGGGAAACAGTTGGATGAACTAGTTGCTCATTACATTCTGCACTGCCTTTGCATACATGGATGCCAATAGAATTACATTGCAGATCCATGTGAAAATATACCAAACAAGTGTCTGTGGCCATGAATAGGCAAATAAAAATGCGGTTACATGCTAATAGCTGTCATAGTCATGAACAAGGCCCAGTAGAACCAATGTCAAAACAAATTTGAATATATCTGTATACAATGGAGTACAATCTGATCTCCCATGATCACTGAAGTCATATGTACTGGTCCAATGAAAAGGAAGCAACAAATCAGGAAAGATGCGGCCACATAGTGATGTCTTCAAGTCTTCTACAAAATCCGCCAAGGGTGAAAGTCTACATCATGTGAATAAAGGAGTTGAGGTCGAACAAAATGAGACATCGTTTGATTACCGGTCATTGAGGTATACTGTTGACAAATGTGAGACAACCTACTGATAATGAAAGTAGGTATCAAGGCACTGAGTACATTCTTACAAGTGTGAATAAAGGAGTTGGTGTCGAACACCTGAAGAATCCATCGATCTAGATACATTGATGTATTCCCAACTTTTGATGGCGAGAGATCCTGCCACTGATGACTACAAGCCTCAAGGTACTCATAAGACTCTAGGTCCTATTTCCAGAATAAATGGGCTGAAGTTGATGGAAGGAGACCCACTGAAAGGAGAGAATTATGGCATATCTCATCAGTCAACATGAGCTACAAAACAAGAGGTTCATGATTTGGTGGAAATTAGATGAAGAACATGTTCACGAACCAACAACCTTGTGCATCTTTCACATGTTCCAAGTGCAAGTGATACATGAAAAAGACCCTCTGAATAACAACCAATGATGAAAACTGTCGATAAAGGTGAGGAAAACACTAATAAGGGCAATGACATCCAAGACACTACACGAATCCCAATGTGTGAATAGATGTCTTGTCGTCGAACACAAGGGAAACCACCCATTCAATGACCAATGATCAAATGTTGACTGATGGGTTCAAGGTTACCTTCCAATGATGAAAGTAGGGACAGGGTGCACGATAGGACTATAGTATGTGATTCTGAGACAAACTAAGGGTATGGCCGACATGCAAAGTCAAGAGTTCTAAGGAGTGGCTGACACGGGTTAATAGACTTCCTTTGAACAAGAGCATGAGACATATGGAGGACTTCGACAACATAGACCCAATGATGAAACCATGAGATGTAGGAGGCATCATTGAAATTATCTATAGGGATTGGAAGAGTAACCAGTTGGTAGAGAATACTCTGTAATGAGCTCAGCTTCCTAAGGCCATGCTAATCCAAAAATTATGATGATGAATGGACTCAATAAATTTGTTCTTTGTTCAAAGGTGACACGACTGCTTCCAATCTAAGATAATACTCCCTTCCCACCCATCTTTTTTTTTTCATATACAAATGAATGCTATGATAAATAGGAGGAAACGAGTGTCACAAGTAAGAAAAACTAGTTCCATCGGTGGAACATACCCATGCTCAATGCAAGGAGGTGCATACGGGAGATGGACACTCGAGGGAATGTTCCCTCCTAGGTATAGCATGTCAAATTGCGAAGGATAAACAAGGCTCTGCTTGGTTGAGGATGAAAAACTACAGAGGAAAATGATTTATAACGCAAAGTGAGAACCAACTATAGGCTCAATAATGCAAGCAAGGGCATGAGATGAAATCACAACTTAACGCCAAAAAATGTCTTTTTTTATGACTTTTAGTCTACTTGGTGTGAAAAAGGGATAAAATTGTGCCAAATAGACATCTTTTCAAATCCAATTTACGAGTGTGAAAGAGACAAGTTCACTCGACAATATTTTCACTTTTTGATAACGAGTCGGAAAATAGCTTAACTAAGACTAACGAGCTTTCAAGTCTAATTTAATGAGTGTGAAAGGGACAAATTCACTCGGAAATAATTTTGTTTTTTAGAAATGAGTTGAAAAATAGATTAACTAAGACTCACGACCTTTCAAGTCCATTTTAACGAGTGTGAAAGGGACAAAATCACTTGGAAATCTTTTCATTTTTTAGACGAGTCGAAAAAGAGGTTAAATTAGACTCGTGGATGCTATTCTAAGCAACATATAATGGGGGAGGCCAAGGCTCCTATGAAATACTTCTTTGAAAGGTCATCAACTAACGAAGAGTTGACACAAGCTTGGGAAAACCCAAATCTTTCCAAGTCGAGGAGGATCAAATACTTGCAGAGGTTACCTTATCTACAATATATCGAAGAATGCCCCTTATCTGGAAGGGTGTAGAAGAAGGAAGTCGAGGCTCTACAAGATCATTCAAATCAAAGGAAACTACCCTAGGACTTGGAGGGAGAATACTCGAAGAGAGTGGAATGCTCCCTAGTGAAGAAGGTACAGAACTAGAAGTTCTAAGGACATGGTCGAAGGACGCATCACCCTTCAAAAGAAGAGTGGGATTGACCAAATATTGCATCGGCAATGTCACTTCCTTAGGCTTATCACTCTCTAAGAGAAGAGTGGGATTGGCTGAAGATTGCATCATCACAACCACTTCTTCAATAGTTGGTTGAATAGGATGCGAGACAACAAGGTCAAGATATGCATCACGCCCAAAAATAGGAGTGGTATTGGTCGAAGATTGCATCGACACGATCGCTGGTTGAATAGGATGCAAGACAACAAGGTCAAGGGATGCATCAACCCCTAAAGTAAGAGGGGTGTCATCTGAATATTTCATCGACATGACAACTGTATCAACCAAAGAATCTTGGGAAGCCAAAGATGACTCAGATTCCGAAGGGCCCCCGAGAAAGGACCATGCTTCTTGTACCACAACAGTAGCAGGGCACAAACGAGTAAGGTGATCTCCTTTGCAAAGCCTACAAAGGAACTTGGGATTACGTCTTACACGTCTAGGCTTCTCAATCGTATTAATTCCCCCAACATGACTTGTAATGGTTGGTGGCATGCTCCCAACATGACTTACAGAGGCTAGTAGAAAATCCTCAACATGACTAGAAGAGGTTGGTGATGAATCCACAACATGATTAGCAGAGGTTAGTGATGAATCCCCAACATGACTAGCAGAGTTTGGTGATGAGTCCCCAACATGACTAACATAGGTTGGTGACATATGTGCAATGTGACTAGCGATGACTAGACTTGTGCCCCCAACATGACTTGTAGTGCCTGGTTGTTGGTCTTCAACATGACTAGCAGAGGTTGTCAACCCATCTCCAACATGACTAAAAAAGGTTGGGGATACAATGCCAGTATGTGGTTGAACCTCACAAGACACAGCCGAGGAAGGTTGGGTCCAAGGATCGCTAAAATAGGAAGTGCAGAAAGGAATGGACCTTCCTATCAAAACGAGCCTACTAGACATGGCATAAATGTGGTGAAGTCGAAAGTACCCATGAGGGAAGAGTGCATTCCGACACCAATATTCCTAGTTGCCAGCTGATAACTTTCGATCACAGGGATTGATGGTCCAATGGATGCATTAGGACTAGAGTACGCAAAGGATAACTGGTTGATTGTCACGATCTTCCCTTCATGAGGAAAACAAAGAGTACAGAAGACAAGAGATACGATGATGACCATAGCATAGGTCCAATTGTGTCCTAGTAACAAGTTATAATCAAGAGGTGCATCAACTATATTTACCTCCACCTTTATCATCTTCCCACCTAACTGGACCAGAAAGGCAAGGAGAATACTGTGAGGGCGGAAGGAATGACCGTCAAAAGAAGTTAACATGTTCGATGACTTGGAAAGAGTCGGAGAACTGAGAGATTTCCAACATATTAGGGACATCACACATGTAGCAATGCATTCATCAACAACCACAGGTTTGATGGTATACTTTGAGTACTCCATGTGTGTTTGGAAAGCCACATGGTAAGGCAAGTGAGGCTTCACATTCGTGATGTCAAACTTGATAATTTTTGAGCCACTGAGTTCTAGAGCTCCAAAAGTAGATAGTAAGGCATTCCTCTATGAAGGACACATTTGGAGTACCTCCAAAGATGACATCACACAAGGGGTTTGACCCAAGTCCTCAACAATAGAGTAATTTTGGGTGGCCCTAGCATTTGGATGGTGGGTAGAGCGCTTGAGTACTCCTTTCGAAATACGAGGTGGTGGCTTTGGTTTTCCAATCTGTAAATTCGTCTCCAGAGGGGGAGGGGGATATTCTAGACCAGGAATAGCTTTTGAAGAGCTATAATCTCTATATCGAGTGGCTACATCGATTTTTTCATCAACCATATTGATACACAAATGGTCACCATCTTGCACTGACGGGTTTTGACTCCTACAAGCTTCATTTATGGCGTTTGAGGAACTCGAAGCCATGTGATGGTTATGTGGGAATGGATTCGTCAACATGGCAGGCGGTAGAGATAATAGCCTCGTAGCTTCCACAAGTTTGGGGCATAAATGGGTAAGGTGATCATCTGTACAAAGCTTACAGGGAAACTTCACCTTACGCTTTTCGCATTTTCCCTCTCTAGCATTATTGTTCGTCTTCTCATTATTGCCATTGTCCTTGGGTTTATTACCATTTTTCCCACCCTTACGATTATTACATCCTTTCTTCTTATTCCTGCCTAGTTGCTGGCTACCTTTTGGGTTGGCTGACAATTGCGCGGAAAGTACATCTGCCGACTAAGTGGGATTGGAAGACACAGACGAAGCTGGCCTTCCTGCAGACTGGTTTAGACACGACTCTTTCAAATGGGTTTTCACAGAGTCTGTATATCTTACATTGGTGGAACCTACAATGCCATCAACATGAGGTCTGGGATTTTGTCTAGGGTCATAAGTTGACCGCGATGCATCTGGAAGAAGGTGGTATAACATCCTAGAATGAGCATATGTCAAATCTAATAGTTGGGCTCTAAAGATCGCTTCTTCCTCAGTTGTAACCCCGGAAGTAGCAACGTCCTTCGAGATAGGAGAATGCAAAGACTTAAGGAACCATTATAAAAGAAAGTTCGGGGGTATAGGGGTATTAATCCCCCTATCTGACTAAAGGTCCCATATTCCCCCCTTGGTAGCTCAATATACCATTTCACAACAAATCTAATGAGGGTGCATTGAAACAATCTCAACCGAATAGAATTTTTATTAAGGGAATTTGATGAGCACCAGAGGTGAAAGGTGGTGACGTGATCACTAGGATCCTCTCCATTCTTACCCTCGAACTTCAGAATGTCTGAAGGAATCTTGGTTGGGATGAGAGTCCATGTAGGATTATGGATCATATTGTCGTTCATTAACTTAGACAATTCTGGCAGATTAAGTGTGGTTAGAAAAGAGAGACGGGGTTGTGACATTTTTCCCCAAGCTCCTGGGAAATAATGTTCTTGTGGAACTACAACGCATCCAGGGTTCTGATAAGCACCATAGCCCTATCCGGGATTACAAGGCCCTCCTCTAGGATGATTCATAAAATGTTGGTTGGGCATCATTCCAGCAGGAATGTTCTATTGAGGGTTATAAAAATTGCCCCAGCCGGATTGGATCCGGGTTGGGGGTTTCCCAAAGCATGAAAATTACCTCCTCCGGGTGGAAATCCAGAGGATAGAGGTGGATTTGTATTTCCAAAAGTATTGGTTAGAATCAACACCGAGGAGGTAGGGGTATAGGATGAATGTTGAGTAGGAGATTGTCCGCTAGGTTGGTTGTTCCACCCAGAAGTAATAGGATTAGACTCGGGGTTAAAAGTAGGAAAACATCCTATATTAGGAGTCGTTTGAGGGATCTGAGAACCACCAAATAAAAATGGAGTGTAAGGAGGTGTAGTTCCCCCATTCCCAATGCTAGAATTAGGGCCAGCAGCTAGGATGGCGTTCAAAAATTGTGAAGTAAAGTTTGGCATACCATAGGAAAAAGGGATAGAGGCCATAGGGATGGATTGAACATTATATCCCGATGAGTGACCAAGAGACCCAAAAGGGTTTGAGGAAAGAGACTGAGCATTCATTATAGGCCGAGGTATAGTAATGATAGGTGCCTCCGACACTACAACCATTGTGGCTGCAGGATTCAAAGGGGTGCCATTAACTATAGTGGGTGTGGGAGTCGAAGGGCTCCCAATGTTCTGAAGATTAGATTCAATACTCATCCTTGTAGAATCACAAGTTTGAACAATGGAGGTGTGTGTACCACATATAATAACTCTACGCCTTTTAGAAGGTCAAGACTCGAAATATAGTGGTAATTGTAACAAGCAACAGGACCAACGGGGATGCTGGGCCGACTCCATGATAACTTAGGACTCTAAAGAAAAAAATATATCCTAAGTCCAACTAGTAATCAAAGAGCACACCAAAAGTAAAATGACCAATATGCATACAAATGGGGTAAAGTGGCTGAGTGGCCTCCCTCCCTATAGAAGGTATGTCTCTCCCAAAAGGGGCCTGAGACTCCCTACTAAATATTCGAGGTAACATAATCAATTATAAGGGCCCTTGTTGGCTTAAAAGCCAGTCGGTCAGATCCCCCCAGAGAGGTAATCCTCCATAAAGGATGTGTGTTGTCCGACCCTTATCTGACCTAGGGTACCTACAGAATAACCCCTGTAAGTAACCTATGTGGCACCTAATTCAAGCAACTAAGAAACCAATGTATAACCGATGCACACGCGAGCAGTCATAAGTCAGGTCCACCGTATGGGCAGAGTAGTAAAGCCCGAAAAATTGAAAGTACTGCCTGTCATGGAGGTAAAGGCACTAGAAAGATCCCTAGATACGAATAGATCCCCAGAAATATCTCTGATGCTAAGAAGGCATCGGGGGCATATCCATTCAACCAACCTCACCTAACCTTGTGATTAACTCTGGTATGAGCGAAGCCTCTTGATATTACCAATTATATACTGGATTTCTCCACTTCTTTTCTCAGACACATATGTTGATTTAATTGCCTTGGAGAAGTTTACTCACAAAATTCTATTCCAAGGCACTAAATCCTAAGCTAGTTTGTGCGCCCTAGAAAGTAAAATCGTGACTAATCAATTTTAAATTATAGCGTTAATTTTAGTGGTCGTGATTACTCAAAAAGGTATGGTAGTGAAACTCATGATGTTATGTCTCTGCAAGAAAAGTAAATATGAATATAATGCAAAGTCCTAACTTTAAATTTCAATGAATGATATGCTTATAAAAACCAATGCAATTTTCAATTTCAACTTTGCAATTCTGAAGTAAAAATGCAATCTTTCACTAAATGCACTAAGCTAATGACAAGGACTCAAAAGAAAAAAATGCCAAGCAATGCAAAATGCCTATTTTTTTTGTATTTTCAATATAATAAAAATGAAAATGCATGGACTGATAAGCATCTTGATATATAAATTCTACTGTGTATGGAAATAAATAACTCAAGCAGAATACCAAGTAACAAAACACCGAACCCAATGTACAAGGACAATAAAAAGTGAAAAGATGATGAGAAAGACTCTGCCCAAAAATTCAACCAAAAATGGGTTTCTTGTCATCCCACAAGCACTTAACAGGCACTACAGGGACCTAAGAATACTCAACAATCATCAAATCCCACCCAACAACCATCAGACCAAGAAAACAGGAAAGGAAAGCTAATGTACGCGACTGTTTAGGAAAACATAGTGTATGTACGCAACTTGCAGAGGGACAACCCACGTATGTACATGACTGTTAGGCCAAAAAGCATGTATATGTTTCAAAACAAGGCCAGACAAGGGAGAAGGGTTTAAAACTCAGACCCAGAGTGAACAAAGGTTTTCAAGCAATGTTTCGACAAGAATTAAAAAGGAACGAGAGCAATGTAAGGAGAAAAAGTACTCCAAACCCTTAGAAAGAAGATCATCCCTAGTATGGTCACCAATTTTGCTATGAGGGAAAACATATCTATGGCTAGGGTAAACCACAATATATGAAAATGACTGCAGAAATCAACTCTATCCCAACAACATGCTATATAAATCAATATGCAAGTGAGATAAAAAAGAGGCCTACCTCGTCCAGATTTTCGATGATGTCCATTGTTGAGAAATTTGACCCAAAGCTATATACTTGCAACAAGTTCTCAACAAACAAACAAAGCAAGCATATGGTGATGATATAAAAGGTTAGCACATTAGATAACATAATCCATTAATATACATAACAAATACACCCATGGATAATAACTCATATATTTTCAAGATATCAATTGGACGGGAAAGGAGTATTTATATTAATAAATGATCAACAGAAGTGAAAATATTACAGACTTTCGTGTCGACATGGTTCAGAATCGAGAAACTAAGTTCCTTCCAGCTGGGCCTCCACCACTTCAATCCTCCACCAAAGGCAAGCTCATAGAAGGGATAAAATGAGGTTCTCCATCAATAAGGGAAGCGATTGGGGGGCTGAACACTGTGTTCATACTTAAAGGACAAAGGGATGCAGACTCAATATGAAGTAATAATTTCTCCAGAGTAACTTTGCTCTTAAAGTTGAATTCTTTCTCTCTTTTTCCATAGCTTAGAATTGGCCCATTTATAGCCTTCAAATGGAACTGAAGGGCCGAGTCAGAACGTTTCCAGTATATGGGAGGCCAAGGATAAGAGATCTCCTGTCGTGACATGGAAACCCGACATTTATTTTTCATTTTTTGGCACAAATCCCGATGTACGTAGGTTGTAGTGGAGCAGCCTGTGTATACGCATGTTGTATAGTAGGCAAGGTGCGTACATGTGGAAAAAATTGTATTTTTATCTTTGGATTTATCAAACAGGGATGATAAGTCAGCATAGGGAAATGGAAAAAGGCCCTCTGTGCAAGATTGCATAGGGTGAGGCAAATATTGCTATAATAGAGGGTTATCATATTGTATCTTGTCACTATATAAAGAGGGTAATACTTTCATGAACCTTTGTATTTTGACCTTCTCATACTTTATGAAGTCCACATACTTCAACGACTCAAAGAACCTCTTCTCATATTCATCCATTGTCATGTTTCCCAACTTGAGTTCAAATAACTATTTAATATTCCTTTCATAGTAGTGCTCATACAAATATTTCTCTTGGAAATATTCTTTGAACCACCTCCACGAGATCTTCTTCTCATCAAGGTGCTTGGCTTGCCTAAGATGATACCACTGCATGGATTCCTTTCCTTGCAAGTGGTAGGTTGCAATTTTTGTTTATACCCTAGAGGGATAATCACGTACCTGGAAATATTTATTCATTTCCAACAACCAAGCCTTGGCCTCTTCTCCCTTCCTATATTTATTCATGTAGCCTCACCATTGAAAGTTAGTGGCTTTATTTTCCCTATTTCAGCTTGCAATATGTATCCCTTAGGCCTTTTCCTCCGTCTCCTCACAAAGGAAACACTTGGGATGCTTCCTGGCCCTGAACTTGCATGATCTCTCCTAGTGGATTTCCCTAGAGAATTATGGTGCCTTCTCTTGATCCTTGACTTCCTATCATTCCCATGATCATATATTTTTCTATGGGTTCTAGATGTTGTCACTTGTCTAGCACTAACTACATTCTTTATGCCAGAGTATTTATTGGATTGCCTCTGCAACATATTTACACTCTGAAGTATCTCTTATTGAGCCTTCATAATCTTATCATTATCTTCCCTATAACTCTGCACTTCTCTCTGTAGGATTCTCATAGTTACATTCTCTTCCCTACCCCTCCTTCCATTAGAATCTATCTCATCATTTCCCATGCCGTGATCCATATTATTTTGAGAACGACATGAAGCCAAAAATATAATCGATATATAACAAGGAAATACACAGAGATAATGTGGAGAACACAAAAATATAGTGAAAATCAACTTCTATTAATGAACAAGAGAGAAAAACATTGTAGAACAAAAATTGGCAGAATGGGGTAGGTTATGTCTGAAAAGAAAGAGATGTTGGCTGCGCTTCATTCATGACAATATTTACATCACACTCCATTTCATGCTTAAACAAACTCCTTTACCTCAATTATATATGAGAGAGTGGGAGGAGAACAATTCCCATATTTCATATGGGATAAATTGTACTAAGTTTATAAAATTCCATAGGCATGTAAAACACTAGGAATTCTTGAGCAGTCACCCATCCCAATACTACTCTATCCTGAGTGCGCTTAACTACATATTTATAATGGGATCCGGTGCATTAATTCTATGATGTAGGAATATACATAAGACCACTAGGAAATCATTACATGATGTGTGATATTAACAAATGAATATGAGATTACATTCCATTCCCCATCAAAAGGGTGAATATCATGGTTTATCAAAACCACAGGATTAAAATGGTGATTCAGTGGAAAAGGTATATGGCCACCGAGATCCATCTGGATCATTCCTCCCCCCTTTGGAAGAAATGGTCCCCATTGTGTCAAGTTACCTTGGGAGACAGGGAGACTTCTGTTAAATATGAAGCTTGGTGCACTGCTTTCCTTGCTGAAGAAGCTCTCCTCCTTAGCTTGTTGAAGGATCTCATGAACCTGTTGTTGGATGGGTTGGAAACATTCAACCAATCTAGCTGCATGATCTACCTGAGTGTGGAAGGACTATTTCAGTGAAGATGCAACATGAAGAGTATGAAGGGTTCTATTATAACCTTGCTTGATCGAGTAGTGTGGAGGCACCCCCGTAGGTGCAACAAGAGCATATTGGTACTCTTCTGCAATATTTTCTATCTACTTCTACTGGACACAAAGGTTTTGGGTTGAGACTGCAGTGGTTGTAGTGTCCTTATGTTCACCTTCTAATTGGATTATGAAGAGGCTAAAATTTGTGGTATGAAAGATTACTTTGTGGCATTGTTTTGGTGGGAAAATAGTCGAAACTACCTCTGGCATCCTGTATAGTTGACCCCCCAAAGTAAGAATGAAGATACGGGGTCAATAATCATAAACAACATGACGCCTCCACATATATTACCGACCTTATATAACATCACAGACTTCCAGTGGGGAAACATCACACAATACCTCATCCTTGAAGGGCTTGATGTCATAGGACATGCGACACTGCTGGCTGAAATGAAGATCTTGACCCTGGAAAAGACACCCGATGTTGTATTGCTATAGGTGTGGTGTTGTTGGAAAATCCAACTGCTTGACAACCTCTGCTAAGATGATGTTATTTTGGCTTCCGCTATCAACAATAAAATCTGGTGGGGTTCCCTTCACCCACATCTATGAATGGAAGGGTCACTCTCCCTCCTTAAGATCCTATTATGGTTGGATTGTTTCAGTTGCGACAATAGTGGTGGGTTCTGCATCAATGATCTGTCTCCTTTTATTATTTTTTGAATCAGGATCCAAGTCAGGGTTCATCTCTTTGTCTTTGATCTCGACCACCAATGACTGTATTAAGCAAAATTCATCAGTGTTGTGCCAAGGGATGTTGTGGAACTCACACCACTTTCTAGTGTCTTTCTTAGAATTCTCATTACCCTTCTTTTCCTACATCTGGGATTGGATATCTTGAGGTTGGCCTTCCTTTCTCTATCCTTCATTATGTGAGTTAGAGTTGCCTTTTCCATGCTTCTCCCACTTTCTTTACTCCTTGATTTTCTTCTCAATTTGACTGCATTTCGATAGGCATCTCCCAGTGAGGATATGTCCAAGAAATCCATATCTATTTGGATGTACCTGTGTAGAGTAATGCGGTACTTCAAAACCAGGTGCCGCTCGAAGTCTTTGATACCTAAATTTGAGCACAAGGTATGAAATATGTTGGTGTACTCTGACGCCATCTGGTCTCTTTTCTGACGCAGAGTTGTCCATCTCATGTATTGGTCATCATAGTTTCTGATAGGGTAGAAATCCTCCTTTAGGGAATCTACAAGGTCGCCCAAGTAGGTTGTCTCCCAAATAGTGTAGATTCATTCGCGACGTACCTCTCCTAGTAACCTTCCCACCAAGCGTTGACATGGGGAAGTGCTTTAAGGAGTGCATAGGTGATCTTTTCACTATCATTTTTTTTTTGGCCAGAGTAATAACCTTCTATTAGATTCAACCATTTTTCTACAACATTTTCATCTATCTGGCCTTCAAATAAGGGGATATCAAAATTGACTTGCATCTTGAAGGGTGTCGCACTTGCGAAATGGATTCTTGTTGAAAATTCCTCAACCTCCGCCATTGGTAGTCTTCGAAGGATCTGAGAAAAGTTGTCCATCATTTCATTCCTCTATCGCACGAGGGCTTCCTAGAGCAACGTCTTGAAAGGATTGCCTACTTTTTCTTCTCTCTTTTCTTCCACCATGGGAGGCCTCTTGGGTTGGAGAGAGTAGTTTTCCTCAACTGAAAATAGCTCGAGACCCAAATCTCTATACCCTGATCTCATCGGGGACCTTCTCTGAGAAATGACAAGGAGCATCCTACTTTGATACCACTGATCCAGATTATTTTGAGAACAACATGAAGACAAAAATATAGCCAATATATAACAAGGAAATACATAGAGATAATGTAGAGAACACAAAAATATAATGAAAACCAACTTATATTAATGAACAAGAGAGAAACACACTTTAGAACAAAAACTGACATACTGGGGTAGCCTATCTCTGAAAATAAAGAGATGTTGGATACACTTCATTTGCAACAATCTTTACATCACACTCCATTGCATGCTTAAAGGGCCTCCTTCACCTCAATTATATATGAGAGAGTCAGAGGAGAACAATTTCCATGATGTATGTGGGATAAATTGGACTAAGTTTATAAAATTCCATAGGCATGTAAAACACTAGGACTTCTCGGGCGGTCACCCATCCTAGTACTACTCTAGCCTGAGCGAGCTTAACTATGGAGTTCTAATGGGATCTGGTGCATTAAAGCTATGCTGTAGGCATGTACATAAGACCACTATGAAATCATTACATGTTTTCTGTAATCAACAAATGAATATGAAATTACATTCCATTCCCCATCAAAAGGGTGAATATCATGGTTTATCAAAACCATAGGCTCAAAATGGTGATTCAATGGAAAATTTGGATGGCCATCGAGATCCATCTAGATCATGCTGAATTGTATCCCTCTGAATTCCTCTTCATGACTATAGCACCCTTGAGCATCTTCCATGACAACGGTTCTTTTGCATGAACCAAACTACCTTCTTGTACCTCTAAATTCTGCATGAAAATGTGCATGCAAACAATTTTCTGTTAGAAAAAAAGGTACATACATAATTCTGGAAAAGAATGCATAAATGTTTTCTTCTCTTTAATGCCACCAATCATCTTCTTTTGTGTTGATTGTAACTTATACTGCCCATATCAATTTTTTGGGTGGATAAATGGATTCTCCTCTCCAATATATTTCCAATGGCTACTTTCTTGCTCAATTCTAAGCTCTGAATGGAAAGTTATAGTCATCTGAATATTGTTAATTTATCCCTTTTGTACACTTTTCATTTTGATGTAATTTATCAAAGACACCAACTTTTGTCACTTGTAGAAGTAAATCTGTGAGGAACTAGGGAAACTTTTTGATGAGACATAAATAACAATGATGACAGAGAATTCACAACAATTCTCATATTGTCAATCTGATGCTCCAATAAAAACTGTAGTAATATGGAAATGGCAACTTTGTCCTTTTCACCCATTTTTCTAGACTTAATTTTTTTTTATCCAACTGGCTATCTCCCAAACTGTGCACTTATGGAAAAAAATCACTAAACCAAATTTTTCTGGTTTGACGAGTATACAAAATGTTGTTTAATTTTTTTTTTTCATATTTTCCATCCCGAGACCCTTCTCCTCCTTTGAAAGTTCCAAAAATCCCTAAAACGTGGCCCAAAATAGTGAAACTCCTTAGAATATGACCAAGCCCTTCACAAAAGATCTTCATGTCTGCATTTTTTACACTATGTACAAGTTTCAACTGTAATTGTGCTCTTTCCATTAAGGTTGACCTTGAACTTCAAAAACATGTAATTTTCATTTTCTAAAAACTCATAGCATAATTGGCTAGTAGTCCTCTTTGGAATTTCTATAGATCTTCTACCAAAATCATTCTATAAAACCACCTTTCTACCATACGATACCTCTTATGGTATCGCTCACTACCACCTCACCTAAAGTGGCACCAACGTCATGCCTGAGCCTGCCATTGCGCACTACAAACCATGTTGTCCCACCATTGTGGACCTTCCACCAGACACCCTTTCATTGGCCATGACAACTTGCATTCTCCCCAATCCAACAATGGAGATCAGGGGACACTCAATGAACCTCAATGATCTCACATCATTAACATGTGAGAGGGTTAACAACCCTTCGTGATGCGATAATGGTTTCTCCCATGATACATGGTGCCTTCCTATTGGTTTTGCATCACCAAGGAACATTTCCAAAATCACCATGGCACCATGCGATACCACTTACCACCTTGCTCCAATACCACTTGCGGTATTGTATGGCTCTCCACTGGTAGCCATGCCATGTCACCACTTCTACATAATCACCACCTCACCCTCCATGTGGCCTCCACTTCATGCTAATGTCATGGTACTAAAAATTACCCAAATTTTCCAAATTTTCAAAAACATCTATATTCAAAATTTCTATCAAGGCTACCATGAAACTCTATACTTATATTCTCATGGCCAATTTCATTACCATGTAATTCAATTCAACCTCTACACTTGAAATTTGACACTCCTAGGTCGATTTCTCAATTAATTTCACTGTAGAAATTAAGGCTTTTGCCAAATTTCACCCAATTTCACCTTGAGATTCTCTATATTGTCCCAAATTATACCAATTATAGGCCCAAAACACTCATTGAAAGGTTAAAATTGGGTATTTTAACCCCTAAGTTCAATTTCCTCAAATTCCTTGTTAGTCCCTAAAGTTGCACTGGACTGCTAAAGGGCAAGCTAGGGCATCATCGGATTATTGCAATAGTTTTATGGATAAATGTATATTGGTTTTTAAAAAGGTTGGAGGTTTCAACAGAAAATGAAGAAAGAGAAAATCAATTTCTGATTGTAAATAAGTTATGATTACACTTACTTAGTCAATGGTATTCAATTTAATAAAGCAGATAAAACCATAAGAATAAAGAAATATGAAAGTGTTCAATCTGTTCACTCACACAGGAACATTCTTGATCCTAAATGTCATTTGAAAAAAGAGAATAAGGTACTAACAAAAAGTCTTGGAATGGAAAAGAAATGAGTGAAATCTTCATTGCCTTATCTACATAACAAGATAATTTCAATGCATCGCAAAGATAACATGTTTTTAAAAGTAAGAAAAGGAAGAATGAGATTAGAGGAGAAAGTCTGCTCATCAAAAGGGTTTTATAATTGAGTGCAAAATCAAATGGTTCCCACTTTGCAATCATAAAAGAGAATCTCAGTCCTACATACTAATCTTTATTGAACCCTCTCCGACCTTCAGAAATTGAATCCCCCTTTTGTCTTTTCTACCAATAATTGATTTTATATAAAATTACATCATTTTAAATCTGGATTTGATTTCTTCTGATGATCCTCTGAGATCTAGAGTTGACTTGACCTCCAGGAAATGGAGATTTTTTGCCAATGATGAAAATTTCCCCTTCCTTCCATATGCTCTGTCACTAGAAATTTCTGGAAAATTTCATCCTAATTAGACGCAGATTTATCCAGTACCATTGAGAAATTTCGAAAACCCTCCAAGATGAATGTAAATGGATCCATTTGGAAAGTGGGTTTTGAACGGTTTCAACAAATGTTTTACGGTTTGTTCAAAAATTAAGCCTGAAATTACCCTCCCGAATAATTACGGGAATGCACAAAATTTGGGAATAACCTTCGTTCCATTGAATCTGCAACTAATGTTGATATTATGATTATTATTTGCCTTCAAGTATGGATTTTATCTTGATGAGTAAGCACTAATTTCTCTTCTTGATATGTTGACCCAGAAATCTAGAACTACTTGATTTTGCATTGGTTGAATTGTTGCCTAGAAATCAAAAAGAAATCTCCATCGAATACTAGATTTGATCTCTGATTCCAACTGTCTATTTGACTTCTGACCTTTAAGTTTGAAAATATGCCATCATCTCTAGCTGCCACCTGTTTATGAATCACTTTGAATTGTTGCTAATGAAGAATCTGACTGTGTTGAATTTACAAGCTTTTTTTAGCAAACCCTATAACCTTACCAAGCTACAATAACAAAGGTAAATTCCTTTATGATTAATAGATACAAAAGATACGAGATCCATCTTTGCAATGGGAATTCAATAAAAGATTGTTTGACTTCAAATCTTAATGCAACACATTGAGAATCTGTCAAAGGCCGCATGATGTAATGCATCTTGAATTTCAAGTTTTGCATAGACAGAGCAACAACCCTCCCCAACCAAACACTTTTTAAGTCACATCAACATTGAGCATGTTTAGTGTATGATAAATAGCTTTCTCCCTCAAAATATGATCTTGTCTGGCATTAAGTTTTCTGGGTATTTCATTTAACCAAAAATTGTTCCATCCTTAGCTGTAGCAGGCTTCCATGAAGACAGTTCAGAATTCCTCTTGGAGAACTACAAATACAATCATCTCTCCTTGCGACATGTTGACAAGATTCATTTGCAATGTTATAAGAAACTGGTTTTGCAGAAATATTTTTTTCAAATCAAATTTGATCTTGCAAAGCCTTGGTAATCCTCCAGTGTATTTTGAAATCCCTTTACCAGGTTTGTACCAGCAATCTCACAATGCCACATTTTCTGAATTTGAATTTGCGTTTTCCTCCATATTTCTTCAGCCATGGGCGACCATTGGACAAATCCATAATAGTATCTTCACCTCACATGGTTGCTTACATGTGTTGTCGATGAGATATGACAAGAGGGAACCATCCCATGAGTTTCTCCTTCATATGAATTGGATTTCACTTGGTGCTTAACTGTTAAGAACCAAATATCAATATAGCATAGAAAAACCTCAGGAAAAGTACTCAACGCCTTGAAAAAGAGATAATTTCAGATAATAAGCCTCTTCAAGGGGGAAACCTCCTTTTACCCCACTTAAATGTTCAAGTACAAGATGATTCAAAATGAAAATGTCTCCTTGGTATATATAGGAGACTAGGAGGTATAATTACAACTAATGGCCTAAAGCTGACATAAATAAAATAACATAACTAATATAATATGCCCCAATTAAGGGGTAATGAGCCAATATTAGGGCTTAACATGCCCCTCCCCTTGAGACAAGTGTTGTCCGCAATGCTTGAGTAACATTGGATGCTTCTATATAAAAGACTCATCTTCCCAAGTGGAATCTTCAGCCGGTAGTTTCCTCCATTTAATGAAATACTCGGAAATGGATCTATTCCTCAGCTAGCAAATTCTTGTGTCAATGATGGCTTCAGGCTCCAATATGATTTTTCCTTCCTCGTCAAGCTCTGGAAATATAGTTTTAACTGGGATCTTGTCACCTATAACCTTCTTTGAGCATGAAACATGGAAAAATGGGTGTACTCGTGAAGATGCAGGCAACTCCAATTTGTATGCCATAGTACCAATCCTTTGCAACACCTTATAAGGTCCATAGTACTTTGGTGATAATTTATTATCCTTCTTGGCTTGCTTGAGGGACATCTGTTTGTATGGTTGTAGTCTTAAAAACACCCAATACCCTACTTCAAAACGTCTTTCACTACGATGTTGATCTGCTTGTTGTTTCATGTGGTTTTGTGCCATGGTCAGGTTGTCCTTTAAGATTTGGGGAATTTGTTGTTGATTCTCAATGTGATCTTCCACTGCTTGAACCTTAGATTTTTATTTTAGAGAATAAGTGATGGAAGGAGGGTGGTATCCATAAAGTGCCATAAATGGTGTCATTTTTGT